>CAHIKZ030000324.1:1197500-1285000 GCA_903632075.3 Acanthosepion pharaonis
GGTGAGATTGTAAACATGCAGGAAGAGGGTCATTGGACTCGGGTAGCAAAGACGTCTCGTGTGCCGTCAGTGCCAAAGATCGTTCATCCAAGACATGTGATTAGAGCGGAAATGATTGGGGGAACAAAAGAAAATAAAATAAAAAAAATACAAAAAAACATCAAATAAAAGGATAAAAAGTTTCATAAAAACTTTTGGAAAACCATTGTCAGAAAATGGAGTGAGACTTCCCTAAAAATAAAATAATAATAATAATAATAATAATAATAATAATAAATAAATAAATAAATAAAAAAAGAGGGGGAAGCGCATACAAATATAGATGTAATGTGTACATAAGTACACATACCAGCCTGTAAATATACACTTGCTACTACACAATTTATGAATCTCAATATACGTAAAGATGCGAATACATAATACCAGATTAATATGTATCTACACTAACTTTCCTCACTCTTTACATGAGTTTGTATGCAAAGGAACTAAATTTTAGAACCGCAGAAGAGGGTGATTGGGAAGTAGCCTTCAGTGTACATGGCAATACTTCCCTTACTGAAAAGTGTGTAAGTGGTGAAATCATAGGTGTCAGAGCAGAAAAAATATAGTATGTAGGATATGGCTGTTAAAATTTGAGTGAAGTGCGTAATCATCCGAGGAGTGGTGCTGCTTGTGGAAATTATACTCTCTGAGTAAACACAAATCTCTGTTTAATCCTTTTATGTGCGAATTTAAGTTTAGGATATATTTCAACTTTGATCTGCGTCTATCCCTCTAGCTGTGGAACCCAGACGCGATAAGCACGTACCCAACGTCGTCGATGCTGAGACCAGGTTGGTTGAAGTGTACGGATACCGGTAAATTGTTGTTGTTGTCCCTGATGCTTTTCTTCTGGCTACTGAACCGTAACCGGAACTCTGTTCCAGTTTCTCCCACGTAATTCCGCTTCTCGTATTTGTGGCAGAAAAGTAGATATACGAGATTGGAACTGTCATAGCTTAGAGCAGGTGGATTCTTTGATTATTTTGGATGGGCAGTCTACGTCTCCCGCCCCCATCCTATGTGCCTCTTCCTCTATGTTCACAATCTTACTCCCCCACTACCCACACTGACAATAATAAAACGGCCTAACGTGTTCACACCGAGCCCAAGTTTGAATCTAAGTTTATTTTCATAAGAAGTTTCGCAGATCGAGGAATCAGACAGAGATCGGGTTTTGCTAATAATACGATCTACACCAGAATGTACACCGTACACAAGAACAACCGTCGGTGAGTAATCACCATTTCATACCGTCTACAAGAACAACTGTCGATGAGTAATTCCCATTCTCTGTTCATTTCCCGCGCCGCTGATGAAGGACAAAGGCGTTCCCGAAAATTCCGAACTTAAAACCTTAAATTCCATGCTTCATTTATGTCATGTGGTTAATAATTAGTATTTAATAAATGTTTTTCGTACTGCTTATACTGGTATCCTTTCGTTTGCCCTTGTTTTATTAACCAACATATCTATTTTACATACTATAAGAAGCACACGCGGACTCTTTCTTCGAATTATATATATATATATATATATATATATATATATATATATATATATATATATATATATATACACACACACACACACATATATATATAAATGAAAATACACATAAATATATACGCACACACACATAAATATAAGTATAAATAATCACACAAACACACACACACACACATATATATATAATAACACATTTTGTCCTAATCATTCTAACCTATCTAATAGCCCCGTTTCGAAAGAAAAATCAGAAAAAAGGGAAAATTGAATGTCTTTGGCTAGATGTGAATGTGTCTCGTCAGTATTCTCAGGATTTAGTGGCCGACTATTCTTGCTTGATAAATTTTCTGAACATGGAATTGTTTCGTCGTTTCTTTCTCCTGTTGTTCTTAATGTTATTGAAAGCATGCCTCCTAAGCTCACTATTTGGTGAGGGCGGTGGATTGGCCGTTGATAACCCCCACCCATCAGGTCGATGCTTGGACTTAAGGTAAGCCGTACATTCACTTGTTATCATGAGGAAGAAAGCGGACTAACACTCGCTGCCACGTATGTTGGAGCATTTGTTATGACATATCAATAAATCTGGATAACCTTATTTTCTTCAATTTCTTTTTAGAATAGACAATGGGACTTATACTAAGTTAAAACTTAACTTAATGTTGCGAAAGGGTAAATGATAGTCAGCCAGGACTCTATGCAAATTACCTCCCCCTCTCATCGTTACCTCTGTTTTTTGTTGTTGTTGTATGTGTTATATGTAATAGGAGTAGGTAGGCTTTCCTACCGCCCGGTCTCCTCCCCCCTTCTCTTGGACATGAGTAGAGGCTTATGCCTTGTTTCTTGTTTAGGAAGGGTTCCTGGTCTCTCTCTCTCTCTATCACTGGCCTCTGTATCTCCAGTTGCCTTGATCTATCCACTACCCTTCTCCTCATCCTTTCTTCTATCACTCCTATCTGATCTTGCTCCAAATTTTCTGTAACCCCTTGCGTCCTAGTGGCTTTCCGCCTTGCTTGGGGTGAAACGCTTAATATATATATATATATATATATATATATATATATATATATAAAGGCAAAGACACGCACACACATATTTATTAAGAACACGTGGCTATAAACAGCACTTAATCAAGGAACGAATAAATAAAGTAATTTCAGCATCTAGAGAAAACAGCCTAATGTACAAAATTAAAAATAAATCCAGATGCATCCCTCTAGTAACCACTTTCAAAACCACTCTTTCTCCATTATCTCAGATAATCAAAAATCGCTGGGAAATACTACATCTCAAACCAGACATAAAAATTTTGTTTGAGGAACCCGACTTTGTAGCATATCGTAGGCCTAAGAACCTTAAAGAACTTATAGGTAGTAACCAAATGATAAGGTAATCCGTAATAGACCAGAAATAAAAACACCAGGATTTTCTCAAACATAACATAATTTACGTATTCGAATGCACACTATGCCAGAAACAATTTATGGGAAAATCGGCATGTCCCTTTCACTATAGAATTCAAAATTATTGTAATCGGATCAAGTCGGCTCCCCACGAAAATTTATAACCTGTATAAAAACCTTTTCACCAAGAAAAAAAACATGATCTTAAAAGCCATCCAAATTCACTATAATTGAAAAAATAAAAATAGACAGAAAAGATAACATTAAACAAATTCTAGAGGAACAAATCGATTTTGAGCCTCAAATCACTTCGTCCAGACGGACTTAACCACCAATTTAACAACATAGAATTAATATATAACCCCATGAATCAAACTCTACCCACATTTCTCACTAACACAAGACAGACATGCTTACGGAGTTGTTGAGGTCAAAACAAAAAAATATTAATATACCACCCAGTGTGTACGAAAACTTTAATTTTTTAATATTTGTATGGTTCAAATCTAATCATATTCATGTATATTTCTCTGATAAATTTTTTAATTACGACAGCCATCCGACTGTTTAAAAGCTTAGATAATTTTTAAGTTGTATATGTAATTTGTTACTTACGAAAATAATTAGTCTTTGTGGATAGATAGATAACATGACATAATATATAAGGATATTTCTATAACATTTTTAATAAGCTCATTTCATTTTTTTCGAAAGCAAAGAGAAATATGTCATTTTAATAAATAGTTTCAATTTAATTTGGAGGAAATTTAAATGAATTGATGCGTAAATAAATTCATAATATATAAAGAATAAGTACATGCTAGCTCCATATTAATGATGGGTTATATTTTACCTTCCTTAACAAAAGATTATTAAACGTAATGAAATTAACGAATTCTAAAAATTTAATTTTTATACATATATTTACCCTAAAACCTTTGCACTGCCTTCGTTTACAGACGAATTACATCGAAAATATGAAGGTTGTATGATGATTTCTCTTTTAAGAAACGACAGATTAAATATATTATTGTTAGTGAGACAAATACACATTCACTGGTATGAAAATATTTATGGAAATTATTAATATGCACAGCGTTAAAGAGACTAATTTAATATATGGAGTATTAATGTAATAAGCAGTCGGAATATAAATCATATTGCTTATATATTTCGTTGACTCAAACACGAGTAAGAGGTGAATAAATATGAAGTGCTTATTTTATATTCGTATTGCAAAAATTATTCCAAAGGGATATGTACCAAAGAAATCAAATATCATTTTAGTAGAATTTTTAAATTATATCAGGCAATAAATTTAAATACTTATTTCTGAGAAAGAAAATTCCAGTATAAAAATTGAGTTCAGTAGTTTCCTACAATATTTTTGAAGCTAAGTTATATTTTGACGGACATGTAGAAATACATACTGATGCGATTAATGAAATATACACGATAATCAAAGTAAAAGAATTATGCATTATAAAGCATTAATATTTTATTGTCGATAGCTTGTGTCTTACTACAACGGAAATGGATGTAAAAAATGAAGACAATAAACCATGAAAAGTGTAGCAGACGAAGACAAAGTTCCAACTTGAGTTTCTAATCAAGCTTCAGCAAGTCAATGTATGAGTAAAGTTGGACATATAATTGGTTACGGCTCACACGGGAATAATGTACACGTGAAAAGGTATGAGACATTTTTTTTTGTGTGCAGCCCCATGAAGGTGATAAGACCTTTGTTGTTTTGAGATGCAATGTGGAGAGATCACGATGTTATACCCTGAGAGGATCATGCTATGAGTGATATGATTATATGAACAAGATTAAAAAAGAGCAACTGTAGTGGGAGTAAGAAGAGAAGGAAGGATGATCTTGGAATGTACATTGATCAATCTTCTTTTATTTCTAGTGAAGATGCAGAGGGACAAAATCGGAATCCAAACAAAAACTAATCAAAGAGCGGCATAGTAAAAAGTGTGCATTGTCGTTATTGGATTTGTAATATTTTTACGCGTTCTCCTATCAAGGTCACAGTACAGCTGATGGGTCTGATAGCTTTCAGCTGAAGGACAGTAGACATAATGGTGTCCCTCCCCTAATAATGAACAAGCGAAGGTATCTGATATTGCGTCAGTTATTATCTTTAATAATTAATGCATTAACAAAGTTAAAAATCCTCAATGTTACACATAACTTGGGGAAATTGAAAATGCATTATTGTTTTCAAGCCAAAAAATATCTCAGAAATGGGAAGATTAAGTTTTGTAAATATTAAATTCACATATATGTATGCCATTCGATTAATGTAGGGATTAGAGTATATGAATCACAAAATGCTCATTCATTTTGAAGTACTAAAAACCAGTAATAAAAACCGAAATGTCAATTGCTCCCAAATAAAATAAAACAACATAAAAGCCGAAAACAAAATTATCTACAGATTAAAAGATTGTATTTTTCTTTACCATAACTATCTTTTGTCTAAATAGTAAACTTATTGTCAAAATTGACAGATACTAGCGTTTAGTTCAGATCTGCGTTTATCATGCGTTCAATAAACTCACATGTAAATAACAACACTCTTGAATGAACCTAAACATATGCATTTGGATAATATCGTGTTAAAATGTATTGGGTTACTTCTGTACAAAACACAGATATATTAACGCAACTTTGTTATGCTATTCATCTCAAAATTTATACATTTGCTCACTAAAGAATTTCTTACTATAAAATGTTATTTTAGTCAGTACACGTGTTTGAGCAAATATCGCTGTTTGTTTATGGATATCGATAATCGAAATTATTATTAAGTATGTACATCTCTTTGATCAAGGCTGGTATACGTTATTTTCACTACTTATGTAAAAATTTCAGGAACATCTTCTCAAACACATGTACCCTCTAAAATGATATTTATAGTAATAAGACATATCGTCAGATTAATATATTACATAAAATATATTACATAAAATTCACAAAAATAGATAATTATTTCACCTCCGCGATGCAACACTGATAAACACAGTATGAGTGAAGAACCCACTTTGGGCAGGTCTTGTTTTTTAATAAATGCAACATTTTCTATAAAGCTATTTAAGATAGCTTTAGTTACTTGACATTATACGACATTCATAATTTTTAAGTTCTTCGTTGACACATGTTCCATGATTAGCGTGACAATAAGCTGGGCATATAAAAGAAAACGAGCAAAGAAAGCAAAGGCGATCATGAGTTTGAATTATCTTGAAATACTTTGTGAAATAAGCGAGTTACTGTTTCTCATTTCTTTAAGTCTGTCACTCTTTCTTCTTCTTCTTCTTCTTCTTCTTCTTCTTCTTCTTCTTCTTCTTCTTCTTCTATGTACTGTGCCCCTTCAGAACGTGGGCGATCATGGTGCTTCATAATTTTTTGTTCTTTGTAGCACATATATTTCATTTAATGAGATTTTTGCAGTGACGCTATAACAGTTTGCATTAAATATTTTTTGAAAAAAAAAATCAATTATGAAGACTATGGTATGTAATATTCGATGGTTTACAATAAAAGACAGAGAAATCAGAATTCAATGTAAAACATTCCCTGATTGGTTTATTATCTTCATCATTGTTTATGGTTTCCCTTCCTATTCTTTTAAAAAAATTCGGTCAATTCGTTGTGCAAATTTTGTGAGTGCAGTTTAATGGAATATAGAGGTACAAAAGTTAAAAGTTTTACATACGAACTTCAATAAAATTCCTAACAGCAAAAGTCATTTAACATTTAATTAATCTTATTACCGTCATTACCATTGATAAGGTATGAAAAAGTCACGGTTAAAATTGATTCCTTTTCTTGGCCTTTTTCTCAATTGAATGACTTTTAAAAATCTCTCCTCAATAATTGATATTTTCTGGACTTTAAGGAAGGTTAATGAGCGTTGAGTGGCAAATGTGTAGAGAACTCCCGTTTAAAGAAATCAGTATAATATCTACATAAAATGTATTAATTGCTTTATTTGATCATCTTACATTATATAAGCACAGAACTAAACAGTTTCAGCTAATGTGTGAGTACGTATGTGTGTAAAAGGATTCCATGATAACGGATGCCATCTTCGCCACCCTTGACAATTGTATTTACATTGGGTTTCCCTTTGAATTCTTCGGCAGATATTGATTATTTTTGTGCAGATACGCCATTTACGATTGTGTGTCTGAAAGTTAACACTTTCCGTCAACTCAGCAACAACAAGAACAAAAAAAAAAAAAAAAAAAAAACAAATTCAATTCAACTTGCAGATATTTCGATTATGAAGATATCTCCAATATTCAAGGAGACATTACCAGTCCTTCGTCATCGTAAAAAGTAATTCGTCAAGCAAGTTTATATAGCAAATTGAACAATCTCTTAAATTTTCGGAAATTAAAAAAATAAATATTTGTGATCTGGCGTTAAATTTTTTTTCGTTCACGTCTTTCTCTTTTTCTATCTTCTGTACAAGTTCATTGGCTGGATTATATATTAAACCAATAAAGGCTCAGTTCATTGGCTGGATTATATATTAAACCAATAAAGGCTCAGTTCATTGGCTGGATTATATATTAAACCAATAAAGGCTCAGTTCATTGGCTGGATTATATATTAAATTTATTGAAAGGCTCAGAAGAACAATTATATTGATAAGAACAATTTACACACACAAATACACATACAAATGCATATCACACACACGAAGAAAACTGGAAAAAAATTCGACCTGCATCGACGATCTAAATTTGATTTAGGGAGGATAAATAAACTAACGAGAATTCGCGTAGGCCTTCATTCGCGCTTAACTTATGAATGAATGACTCCAAGGCAAAAACATACAGAAAAGGCGAGAAAGAATAGAGTGAGACAATATGAAATGTATTCCACCAGCGCACCGAGTGTGGCATACAAGAGCCGGAACCAAGAGTATAAGTACGGCCCGAAACCGCCTACGGCGTGATCAGTCTCCAGGAAACGATATCGAATATCTTGGTTTCATCCAAATTTTTCAGTGTACCAAATGAAGGTTGTCTTGTCTAGACATACCCTCTTCACAGTATAAGAGGGTTTAGAGCCAATTCGATGAATCAGGACAGCCTGAAAACAGCTGTCTAAAATAATGACCCAAATCTTTACCTCTGTTTTTAACATCGTTAGGAACCGACAATTGCTGATCCCATCCACATCGCCTTTGTCTTTACGCATTAACTTGATCACAACCCTTGTGAAGCGACCAAAATCAGTTCCACTAAGGGAAAAACACGGGTAAGAAGGTACAATTCTTAAGGGAGGCTAATTTTCATTGGCTGAATTACAAAAAGAATCAAACCAGGTCGACTTTCGCGGGTTTGTTATTTTTAGCCATTCAACTGTACATATGAGATTAAGGATTTCATAGAATAATTCTTGTATGATGTCTGTTGTACGACTGAAATGCGAAGTTTTGATGCTTAGAATATTATATGTGCGATTGTGATTAGATTAAAAGATAGGAAAGTGATAGCTATCACACTCTATCCACAGTTTTGGTCATATTTGTATTATTTTATGCAATAAATCACTCCTGAGTAGGCCACCTTGGAGAGGAGTCTGATGTTTTTAGAGTCAGGAGACCTCTAATGACACCAATAATAAACATCAGTGAGGAAGATTCATGGTTCACTGCAAGGGTGTAAATTATTATTATATTTTGATTTTTGCTATGGTCACACTATCTACCAAGTCTGCAGGAAGACCTAACGTAGGCAGTGGTATGTTGTTATAGATACATTTCATGTTTTATTTTTCTAACTCCCATAACATCACTAACATTACGTATACAAAGAAATGCCATCATGACATTTTTCACTGAACAGTTACGAAAAATTCACACATATTTTACATAGATAAAGCCCTTCGTAAGGTGTGGGCTGTAATTGTGAGCAGAATTTTTTGTATTTTTTATGGCATGGTCTGCCAGGGATTCCTTCAATAAGTCTATTGGAATCTTTTCCAATCAAACCGAGGGGTCCAGCTACAAATGGAATTGTTAATGTCCCCATGTGCCACATTTTTCAGATTTCGATTTCAAGGTCCATGTATTTTGATAGTTTTTGAAGATTTTCAAAGATACATTGCAGTTTGCAGGGACAGCCATGTCAATAAGGCGGCACATTTTGTCTTTTCTGTCTCTAATCATTATGTCAGGGCGATTAGCTTTGTTTGTTCTGTCTGTGTTTATTGAGCAGACTCATAAAATTGTTACAGGTCCTATCTCCGTAACCGAGTCTGGGTAATGTTCATACCAATTTCTTGCAGTTTCCTTTCCGTAAGTGTTGCAGATTTTCCAGTGCAGATATTGGCCCAGTCTGTCATACCGTGTTTTATATTCAGTGGGTGCCAATACCGCGCAAACTGATACAAGACGGTCAATTGTTTCTGGATATTTGTGCAAATTTTGTTATGTATCACTTCTGTAATTAGCTTGTTTGTTGCGTGTTATCGTGCCACTTTCAATTTTTTTTTAATGTGTAGATGGAGACAGCATTTTGGGCACACACAA
The DNA here is from genome assembly GCA_903632075.3 of Acanthosepion pharaonis. Classification (NCBI taxonomy): domain Eukaryota; kingdom Metazoa; phylum Mollusca; class Cephalopoda; order Sepiida; family Sepiidae; genus Acanthosepion; species Acanthosepion pharaonis. Next base: position 1,207,008 of record CAHIKZ030000324.1, read on the forward strand.
TCTTTCAGTATGTGTGTTCTGTACTTTCTAGTTAGCAAGCATTGGTCTTGTGCAACGAGAATAAAACCTTTGGTTTCAGCTTTTAATTCTGCAGTACATGAGAACAGGGATTGTCTACATCAGCTTGTTTGATACGCGCAGAGTATTGACCGTGAAGCGGTTTATCTTACCATCGTTTCTGTATCTGATCTGTTGCATTTGCCTTTACTTTTTTTGCTAAGTATTTTGCAGCTTCCGTTACTTGTACTACTTGAAATTCTATTTTGAACTTGTTGGCTTCCTTTTTACTGAATAAGGCCAATTGATGTAGTTTTTAAAACAGTTCAAGTTGAACTAATCCTCTGCCTCCTTCGGATCTGGAGACATATAGACTATCAGCACCACCCTTGGGATAACGCCTGCGGTGGAAAGGTGAGAAGATTTCTCGTTTTTGCGGCCATTCGCTTAATGTCAGCTATGGTCCAGTTAAGAATGTTGAAACTGTATTGCACCACAGGGACAGCCAAGTTGTTTATGGCTGATAAATTTTTGCATTCATTTCGGTATTCAGTACCAGACGCACACACCTATAGTACTCCTTTCTTAACTTCTCCTTCATTTGTGTATGCTGTATTCCATTTCCTTCTCTAATTCCATAGGCTTCTTCTTGCTCCAGTTCCCTAATCTTTGTGCCAAAATCTAAATCTTGAGTGTGATTCTGTAATTCTCTCTTTCTTGACTGTTAGTTTTGCATATTTATCTAATCCGAAATTGAAACCTATGCTATTATTAAAAACGGCGGTAAAAATTTTCATTTATAAGCGTTTGGATCCAAGGAGACACGACATGTTTCACCAGACTCCGGCCTAACTTCAAATTTTAACGGAATTTTCTTTGACTTTTTCTCCGTTATGCTCAGTAATATGAAATTATATTCAAGTCTCTCTAATTTTGTTATTACACGAATATATTTTTCACACGAATACAATTAATATATAGTTACTAATAATATTTAATGAAATGTTTATTATGAATATTTGTACTGTTTGGCTTATAAAATAAAAAGTTCATATAAATTACTTATAAATAAATAATAGAACAATTAGAAATAACCCATAAGTCACTATCACCACAATCACCCCCATCATTACCACTTCCAGTACTACTGTATTCCTCTTTGTTTCTCTTTCTTCTTCCTGTTATCTATCTATCTATCTATCTATCTATCTATCTATCTATCTATCTATCTATCTATCTATCTAATACTAGAAGTCTGTTAATCGTGCGTATGTCAGGCGCATGATTTTAGTTTCTTTCTGCTTCTCTCTTTTTATCTTTTCCTCTTTCTACCTCTTTCTTCCCATCTCTCTGTGATTGCGCGTGTGCTTATTTATATTTCAGCGTTCTTTAAATAAACAATATTTTAAATATTAAAAAATATTTTCAAGTGAATATGATTTAAATGTATTTTTGATAGATTAAATATATATATATATATATATACATTTAAATTAAAAAAAGATAAAAACTTTGTAAGTGAATAAGGTTTAAAAATACGAATTGTTTATACGGTAATAGAAACCATTAAAGAAGCAGAATCCAGCTTGCGAACAAAGGTGATTATGGGAGGTGACCCAAAGCATTCGAGCTGACCCGGGAAGTACAAGCAACCATTTTTTCTCCAAACAGGGTCCAAAGGGAAAACGGGGCGTGGTGATTGAAGAAGTCAGGAATTTCCAGTCAGAGCAGCGAATAGCTACTGCAGCTTCTCAGTTCAAAAATGTGCTTGGACTACTTGGACTGATATCTACCAGTTCAAGCTATCATGGAATACCTTGATTGCAATGGAGCCACGGATAATAACATTCCTCCTATGATCTAGTAAAAGCAACCAACCACAAGCTGTGAGGGTCATTTGACACCAATGTATGCACAATATGTCAAACTGATCGAGGCATTTTACATCTCGTGCACTCTGTACGCTCACAATCACGTCATAACAAAGTGCTGCTAGTGGTCATGGATTTAGTCAGTACACAGTGTGAAGCAACCAACAAGCAACCTGTAACGGCCAGAGAACCTAATGTCAGTTTTCACAAGGAAGGTGAATGCCCTGTGTGGAAGACCCAAATAACTCCTAACATGATGCTGCTAAGAGGAGTCCGTGATTGGAGTGTGTTATATGATATTAGAACACTTCTGCAATTTCCGGCACATATCATTCAGACAGACACACGCCCTGACATTATAGAGTGGTCTGATTCAAAGAAGTGTATTCTCCGAGTAGAATAAACGATTCAATGAGAGGAGAACAGGGAGCAGGGGCACGAGCGAAAGAAAAACAGCCAAGAATCTCTGCGATCCGACTGCGTGGAAAAGCTCAACTGGCATCGAATTGGATCTGGTCAAGATTAAAAAATAAACAAAGTTAATTAAACCCACGCTCGCCACACAATGCGACGTGAAATACATACGTTTACCTTTAAAAAGCAAACATTTTTAATACAACGTTGAAAATCTAACTTGTAGTTTTAAAGAATATTCGCAAGAGACTGTCTGGTAGTAAAAGTTGATGGTGTCTCCAGGGGTGGCAGTACCACCTTAGCCACCGAAAGTGTGTTACCTCCCTTGGTTGGTGCTTTCACATGTTGTATGTAGAAAAAAATCTACGATTGCGTGAAGTATATTTTTAAAAGTTTATTATATATATATATATATATATATATATATATATATATATATATATATGCAAACGCACGATGAAGAGATGAATATTTTTAAAGAGGTATATGTAGACGAAAAAGCTTGATGCGATCTTTTTAATTATTCAAATGAATGAGTTTGATGACTACAGATTCTAACTTGTTCTTGTTTTACATTCTGCAACTCAATACTTTCGAGTCTAGTTATTTACTTCTTTAGTGACCCTCAATAAATGTAAAAAGTAAGAGATGGAAGCTTATTTAAGATATTACAATAGAACATATACGTTTGCTATCTAACTAACCGACATTCGTGACCTATGGTAGCAACTGCAGAAAAACTAACAATCGGTGTCATAATTGTTAGTGGCACAACAACTAGAACAATTGCTTTTGGTTTGGTCTCAGGTGAATAGGGTACGAAAATAACCTGCACATTGCCTCATCAGAGCATGGAATCAGCCCAAAACATGCACCCAACACAAAAGAATTGACGCAGAAGACAAAAGAAAAAATTGTTATATCAGCCATTGTATAGAATGTTCATCTATTAAAGCAAAACGCATGCTGTCTGCTTACATTAAAAAAAGTAAGAATTTAAGGTTTGCGTTCGACTGATTGCAAGAAATGAAAACGTTACTGTTAGGATTATTTTTAAAAGCTTAGTAGGTTCGAAAACCTAAATAATAAGTAGAAGACCTAGGTAGTTTTCACTGTCTTTCTATCTATTTATCCATGTCTCTCTGTCACTTTGTCTGTCTGTTTGTCTGTCTGACTCTCTCTCTCTCTCTCTCTCTATATATATATATATATATATATATATATATATATATACACACTCGACTCTTTTGGCGAATTCGACGTGAGAGGGTCAAGCAGATCAGTTCCTAGGAACCAAAACCAGAACATGAGGTTTGGTTATAGTGGTAAAGGTTTTGTGCAGAACCATCTACAATTTTTGAAGTGCCAAATACAGAGACATGATGCACTACGTGCCACAAAGTCCCGAAACGATGCTCCGAAATGTTTGAATTCAGAGTTGTCCTTCTCCGCGGCTACAGAACCCAGTATGCCCTGCTATTTACCCATAGCTGGAGGGAGAAAAAATGGGATTCATGCCTTTTCCAAGGGTATTAGCACGTAAGCGATTGCAATGTATTCGAACGGAATTCGAACTCGGTTCACCGATTCCTCAATCCAATCCGCTATCCATTACTCCATCGTCACAGACAAACACAAACAAAAAAGAACGCACACACACACACACATATATATATATATATATAATTATCTAAGCGCAAATTAAACCTAAATCAATATATATATATATATATATATATATATATATATATATATATATATATGTGTGTGTGTATGTGTGTGTGTGTATTTACATATATTAAAATCCCATACGCTATATCGCTGATACTGAGAACTTTAACTATAGCATATCCTAAAGCTATATTTTATCATATATGTTTGTGTATTGTAATTATAATGTTCAAAATATTTCTCCCTTTCCTTTTTAAATTGATTATAATGAGAAATAAATATTTAGCAGTTCTACAGTGTTTGAACTTGTTGCTTTTTGTCCTGTTGAATTTTGCGCTATAAGAATAGGACTATAGTAAGGGCAATTAACGTGATATTTGAAATGTAAACGCGTGCAGACACACCACACACACTATATATATATATATATATATATATATATATATATATATATATATATATATATATATATATATATATATTATATTGCAAAAATTTACATAGCTCCCTAATAACATATATCTCTTCTTTTTCGCCTGGATAAGTCAACGCAATTTTGAATAAGTCTGAAGTCACTAGATGGATCTGTGTATATAAGCTTGTCTGAAGGCTAACCATAACTAATTGAGTTACTTTTATTGGGTGTGTCTGTAGAATACTCAATGAAGTCTGCAACATATCTAATGCATGCAAAATGAGATTTAATCTGTCGATCGCGACGGTCCGTAAAATGCAATCAAAAGAAGAGCAAAAGTAATCAGTGGGGGTCTATCTAGAAAGAGTAAACAAAACAAATAAGGATACCACTGCTATTCATCCAAGTTTTTCCCAGGTAAATTGCCATATTCGTAAAGATATATACTTTGATATGAAAATTATACACATGTCCATTTTATTGTATTTATGCTTTTTTAAATCTTTGCTATTCAACCACGTTTTCCAAATGATCACCGTAAACATTGCTTACACTCTTGGCAATTTGAGCAAAAAGGTTATTTCATTATTGCGATATTAATTTCAGAGAAGAAAAAGCAAATGCAATGACATATATTTTCCAGCTAGATGAATTGAATATTAAGTTACATCATTCGTAATCGCACTTTCTTGTAAGATTCTTCTCTCTTCTTTTTAAATAATATCAGTGAATTTAGAAATAACTATCATCGAATCGAAAAATTTTGATATAAAATGTTTTGTAAAATTTTATTGCATGTAATCATAATGCCTATATACAGCAAAGTTTGTGCATGCACAAATTTTATTCATGAAAATACATACGCATGGACACACACACACATACACACAAAAGCACAGACGTATATATGAGGCTTGATTCATAAATGGGATTAACTACCACGTGTATATAAAATCATGTTCAAACATGCTAAATCTCAGTTCGCCATATCATGGCATTGAGTAATAGTGTCCGTTTGTCATGGGTTACCTTTGAATTACATATCAGTAGCGATCAGTTAAAGAATTTATTCTACTCGAAGAATGCTCGCCTGTTGAAAGTTACAGACTTATTAAAAATGGAATAATGCACCCATCCGAAGAACGCATCATTACCTATGTATACATATGTAGTGCAATGGATAAATTATCACACAAAAATGAAAATAACACTGATAAAGTGGAAAAAGATTTCATGTGACGTTGTTTCGTGATTTAGGACTTCATTGGACTAAATTGTTACGGTGGTGCAACTACACATGCGCACGAACTAGTGATGCTAGGAAAACAACGTCAGACGAAAACATTTTTTCACTTTATCAAACATTTTTTACCTCAATATTGTTCTTGATATATATATATATATATATATATATATATATATATATATATATATATATATATATATGTTTTCATTAAAAACGACAGATAACGTACTACGGTTAAGCTTTTTATCTAATTTTTCTTGTGTTCGAACACGAGCTTTCTTTTCTGGACAAAGGGTGTGTAAGAACTGTCCAAATGTTTTATATTTCCAACGCTTTCGCTTTTCTTTTTAGCCATTATCAAGGATGATTCGATTTTTCAGCTTAATTAAGTGTGTGCATTATGTGCATGTCTTAATGTGTGGTAGGGATGTTTTTAATTTCCGAATACAGTTAGCACATTGTGGCTTTGTTCGTAGTTAATATTGTTAAGAGTTGGCTTTTTCTCTTTTATTATTAAAGCTTCCATTATTTTTAGTCTTTTTTGTAGGTGGATGCAGTTAATATATTTGTCTTTTCTACTAGTATGTTCCTAATGGAGTCTGGTAAATTTGTGTGTGTGTTTAAATGGGTTCTTATAGAGCTGTGATCAGATAGGTGTAACGTAAGATGTCTGGATAAGCATGTAGTTGTGTAACCGATGTAATTATTTATGAGTCCGGTTTGATCAGGAACACAGTTCCTTAAGGGGCATTTGAACTCATAGATAATGTTCGTTCTTTGTAATTTTGACTTAGCTGGTGTGTTGTTATTTTTTAGGATAAGGTTGGCAGTCCTAAATTTTTTATAATAGATAATAAATTTGATTTTTTTATTCGGATCAATTGGAGTAGTATATTTCTTTATAATATGCCTTAGAGAAGATTCGTCTCGTTTGTAATTAATATGCATTTGGTTTTTGTAATAAATGTGTATTTGATTTTTGGGTGTGTGTTCACTATCGTTATTACTTTCTTTGGGGAGAAATAGTCTAATTTGGTGGTCAATAAGGTGGTTAGGGAAGCCGTTGTTGATTAGTGTTTGTTTAACGTTATATTATTATAAAATATCGTAAGTACCGTTTCTCACTTTCTCTTTCTCTCTCTCTCTCCCTCTGTCTCTCTGTCTCTGTCTGTCTGTCTGTCTCTTTCTCTCTCTCTCTCTCTCTCTCTCTCTCTCTCTCTATATATATATATATATATATATATATATATATATATACACTACACAAAAAAGTGTGGTTGGTTCTGCACAAAGCCTTCACCACTATAATCAGTTTGGGCTGTCGGTTCCTAGGAACTGAACTGCTTCATACGAGAGTCCACCATATATATATATATATATATATATATATATATATATATATATATATATATATATATATTAACATAAATAAAAATGTACATAATATGTCCTCAAATATCTCTAAACATATCAAACTACTATACTGTAATCAAATGCATTCTAACTATAAGCAGGAGGAAAAAAGACTCATAAACACTAATATATCCACTACTGATCCAAGTAAATAATAAAATTAATTACATACTATACTAAATTTAATACAACCAACCAAGTTCTTCATAACAACTATTCTCCATCAACTAGCGTCTTACCAACATCATGTATCAAATTAAATGTCCTTTGGGAGATTCCATCTCTGATAAAAGTGTTAATACGTATGTTGGTTTTACAACAATGACGATGATGAGAAGGCATACATTTCACTTGAGCGGTCATAGTTCAATCTCCGAACATTTAAAGGCGCACTCATGTCGACATTCACAGTTTAGACAGACATTAGTCGAAAATGCATCAGTGCTTCATCAAGATAATAATAAGTAAAAACTTTAAAAATATATTATGACCAAAATAAATAAAGTCAATTACGAGTATAGCAAAAAGTTCTTAAATGTTTGTAGCATCAAAGTGTTATATAAATAAATACTAAATTAAAATACTACATGTAAAAACTTTTGAAAAAATTCATATAAGTTACCGCCTTTGCATGGTGGTGAAAAATATTTTGAATTTACGGTGTTAACGCATAGCATGTGTGTGTGTGTGTGTGTGTGTGTGTGTGTGTGTGTGTGTGTGTGTGTGTGTGTGAGAGAGAGAGAGGGGCGAAGAGGTCATGTATCATATATACAAGGCATGCAATGTCCATCCTTACATTTTTCCGGAATAAATAATTTGTGTAATATAAAATTAATTATTGATAATTTTCACTATCATCTTTGTCCTTGCATTTTTTTGTATCTCGCATTTCTTCATTTCTTAAGGCAATTGTTACCAGATATATTATGTTGTTTAGCGGGAAAAGACCAAGTAAAAGCAGTGAATTTACTAGTCTTTTTAGTAGGGAAGATAAGAGACAGAACATAATAGTGAGTGGGTGAAAGAGAGACGGGGACTGAAAATCGGAAATTCTTTTGCTTGCGTTAGAAAAGGTCGTGGCTTCAGCCTTCCCTGTTTTATTTATTCCCTTCAAGCTGGGTGCATGCAAAAAGAGAGAATAAGAAAGTTGGGGTCGAGTGTCACCGAGAAAACGCCACCGAAAAGTAGAAATTTGCTTACTTTCCAGCTGTATTAAGACATCAGTCACTTTCTACTAAAGTGATGATATTTTTATTGCGTGCGGCTGAGATCAAAATCTTGCCTATTCAAAAGACGGAAAAGATTTAGACGAAAATTTTGTATTATTCGGTTCTGAAGGGGACGTCAGCCAATTTTTGTGCCACATCAAAAGTTATTTTTTTACAGACTGTTTTAACTCATGGAGAGTATTCTTAACCACTAGATCCGGATTCAGTCATGTGACGATTACCCAGAAAGTTCTTGTCTAGTTTATGAATGGAGCAAAAACGAGAAACCGGCGATGTCTATTTTTTTGTGATTAAAATTTTTTCATCCATTTCATTGCCTTAAGATTTAATTTTAAATTTTCAAAATATTTTTTTAATTTATGTAAAATGATTTCTTGATAATATCGTATATTATCTCATTAAACATATTATTTTTTTTAAAGGACATTTAAAAAAAAGTCACTGCAATACCTAATTTTAAAATTAAATTAAAAGTATTTAAATTCAAATTCCTTGTATTAATATTGATTTTATTTTAATGTAGAAAGGTTGACATTTCACTTAAAAGAACATTTGGACAATTAAAACAATTTAAATTAAAACAACATCAATTTAGTTTACGTCAAAATTACAATTTTTCACTTTTCTAGTCATCAATCACGCCATTTTCTGTCGCTTGCATTCAGGAACTTTTTTCCAGGGAGCCCGGTCTGAGGCCTGCTCAGTTCGACGCCCATTTAGCCGACTTTCCCTGCCTTGAGGCAGCTGAAGAGGCTGGGTGCGAGGGTCTCATCAAAGAGTCGGGAATTTGGGAACCGCTGTAGTAGGTTGGCCTGGATAAACCTCCGGGATTAGATGGTCTTCCCTACGAAGTTTACTTGAGGCATTCGCCCGTTTTTGTTCCTTTGTTGGAACTGATTTACAGCAACTGGATGAAACAGGGGTCTATACCTCAACGCTTCACCATGGGTGTGATCAAGTTGCTTCGCAAGGACAAGAACGGTGGAGATAGGTTTGATAACTTTCGCCCTTTAACCATGTTAAATACAGTTAAAGATTTTGGCCAACCGTTTGCAGCTTGTCCACTCTAGTCTGATTGGCTCCGAACAGACTTGTGCTGTGAAGGGCAAGACTATTCAGGACAACCTACATATGGTCCGCTTGATCATCGGGAAAGTCGACAGTTAAGCCGCGCTGATCAATTTAGATCAGTCCAAGGCCTTCGGTAGGGTTGACCATCGATTCCTGGAGGCTGTCCTTTCGGCGGCCGGCTTCGCGCTGGACTTTCGCACCTGGATCCGACTTCTGTATGCGATTCCCGGTGCGCTGGTGGAAGTGAACGGGGTAAGATCGGAACCTTTCGTATTGACCCTATCCATTTATCAAAGTTGTCCCCTTTCGTCTATGCTTTACGTTCTTGCGTTGGAACCTTTCCTTCGCAAATTAAAGGCGAATCCGGTCCTACGCGGAATTTCCCTACTTGGTGCTACCACCTCGGCCAGGTATTCTGCCTATGCTGATGACGTTTCGGTTCTTGTATCGAGCAGATCCGAGATTGACGAAGTCAGCAAAGAAATCAGTGGTTATGAGATGACGATAGGGTCCAAGATCAACCGCGATAAGTTGCGCTTGGGTGCGTGGAAGGGAGTTTCCCTTCCCGGACCTTTCCTCTGGACGGATGGATCGGTCAAGATACTCGGCGTGTGATATCCAGCTGGATATGAATTGGTCGGAGGTACAAGGGAGGGTCGAGATCGCAGTTAATCTGTGGTCTGGGAAGAATCTGTCCTTGAAGGGTAAGTCGGAAGTATGTGTTTCACATATCTACTCGATTCTTCTTTACCGACTCTCTGTACTTCCACTTCCGTATGCCACACTAACGTTATTAGTAAGGCTCTTGTTCTCCTTCTGGTGGGGAAGCAAGGCCGCTAGGGTATCTCGGGAGATCTGTTGCTTTCATCCATCTGAAGGCGGCCTAGATATGCCTAGCATTGAGATTCGTCAATATATGCTTCGCATCAGGTTCCTAGATCGAATGTGTCGCGAGTCGGTTGATGAGGGCGCCTTCTGGAAGGAAGACGCCCGTAAGAACTTCCCAATCCCTGAGAAGTGTGCACTCGTGTGAGGAGGAGCCGTTTATCCCGATCCGACTGCTCCTTCTATCGTGAATGTCGTTTTGCTCTGAAACGCCTCTTATGGGCGCAGGATGGCCTACCCAACATCCAGGCGTTATCTTTAAGGGCATTATATCTGGTGTTATTCAGTGATGAACTCATTGACGAGCTCGGTTCGTGATAAACTCATTGACGAGCTCGGTCTTACGAAGCAGGAGCTTTGCTCAATATGTCCCTTGAAATGTCTCAATAACGATGAGGCATCTCTTACCTGGATGGTGATATGGGGGGGCCCTCTGGGTCGCCATAAGACTTTGTTCAGCGGGCTTGGATAAATCTCGAAACTGCCGACGCTCTGATGAGGAAGTCGTGTCCCTGGCTCACGCCTTCTTTCATTGCAGGGTGGTAGCAAGTTTGATGAAGTTCTCATGGTTCGCATGCTGCGGGAAAAATGTTTTTTGTCCTTGAGGCCACTTCTGTTTGTAGCAATGTGGCGCCGCCGTTGACAAAGGCTGAACAATATTCAAAGTTCTTTTGCTTGCTCGGTGTTATGAGAGTCGTGATTTGGACGACATGTCAGAAGGGATTCTATGGAGGCGAGAAGCTCACTTTTTTCCAACTGATATTTGTACTTTCAATAGGACGGAAAGCGGCGGCTCACTTCATCAGAATTTGGCAAAAGGTCGGTGAATCTTGTGCGTTTGTGTCGAGTGAAAAGGGGCTGACTTGGAGTGGCACTTTGATGCCAGTTATTCATCAGGATTTTCTTCTTCCTGCGTTGAAAATAGGTAACCCATCCCGAAATTAGGGTAGTTAATGCTTGTTTTTTGAATTTTTAGTTTCCTTTTTTTCAGTTAACTTAGCTAGGGTATGTATGCTCATCGGCCTCTTTTATTTCTGTCCCTATTTTTCTTTAGTTTAATTCTCCATTTCCTCTCTTGTTAGGTGGTCAGTGATGTCAGTTCTCTGGTAGATGCGAGGTGCCTTTCGTTTCGCGTGTGTGTTTTCGTATTTGTTGTTGCGTCTGAATGCGTCCGTGTCTGTGTGAGTGTTTTGGATGAATGAATGTTTTATACTATTATAATCCCGCATTGATTTCGACCAGTTAACTGATTTTGATATTGTTGCATATTGTACATTCACATTGCGGATTTTTTAAATTGTTGTTTTATTCTCCTCCCCCACAGACAATGAATTGTACATATGGGGACTGTTTAGGATTTTCATAGAGACATAGAGATTATGGTGAATGTAGTAAGAACGGTAAGTAAGAATGTGTTGTTTTGGTGTTAGGACTATTGTTTGTATGTTTGGGTCAGTGTTTGTGGCTAGCTAAATTTAAAGTTAAGACAGAAGAAACCGTCCTTTTCCCCAATCCGCATTTTGGCCTTGTGCCACATTTTGTACCATAGTACAAATAAATATCGTGAGCATCGTGACACCGAACGACTTGCAATAAAACTTCACGTCACATCATCTTAAGATGTTACGTCTATACGAACATTCAACAAACCTAAACTCTCACCAATTCATTACACAGAAGCTTAAACTTAATTCCTTCATCTGCATTCCCTTTAATTCCTCATTCTTCGAGAACATGGTCTCACAAAAAACAGTCAAGCGAAGACAAGTTCCTTGAACAAACAAAAATTGTACACAAATTTACGCTAAATTTACTTCTTGAACGAACAGTAACTTCCTAAAAAAAAGAAAACTTTCTCCTGTAACTAACTTAATTAATCTTCATTAATAGATTCTACCAAACATCATTTCATATCTGAACTAGTTAACACAAGTTAAACATTCACATAGAGTTCAACATTAATTAAACAAATTAAATTTCATCAAAAAATCTACGACATTTATGTAAATCATTTTTCTTACAAAAAATAATGAAAGTTACTTGTTTATCAAATAATGCTTTTGTCTTTCTCACATTTGTTTGGCGTTTCTTGTTCTTTGAAGAGAAAAATTTAAATCATATATGGAGGATATACAATTTTTGCACGCACCCTATAGAAATTATTCTTCACGAACAAATATTCCCATACAAGAATATCAACACGTCTGAATAATGCTCTAATAATAATCTGTAAAACATATTTAAATTCGATGTGATTTTACGTTTGCATTTTGGGAGAAATCATTTATCATCTATCAATGGATTGTATCGGGATGCAAAATGAATTTTAGGAAAGCATATGCTCATCGTTTGAAAGTAAAGTCGATAAAAATCGCCTGAAAAGTGCTGTCAAGAAGCATTTAAAGTGGGAAATAAAATGAAACAGGGAGACTGACCACTGTCAGAACACGTCGTAAATAAATGCAGTGGTAAAATGCTGCTGATGTCAAACTGTTTGCAGAACAGGAAATTTTATCGCACCAGGACATCTAGTTATTGATCACTAGATTGCAGAAATAACCGAAAGATTTTCTCTCTTACGAGATTTCAATTCACGCTTTGGATTTCTTCTTCTCGATGTACAAATTATTGTTCCTTGAGATTCTGACGAATAAAAACTACAAGAAAATGTTCTAACTTATCAAATCGCTATCAAGGTGATATAAATACACCAGAAATATATATAGAGAGCCTAAAAACAAGAAAATGTTCTCAACAAAAGGATCAGATGAAGATATTTTCCAAAAAGTAAGAATTATTTTATTGATCTAGTTAATAATTTGGATTTTTGTTTCCTGTGAACGACGATTTAGCAGACTGAAATTAAATAGTATCTTAATGACTAAAGAATGACTTATTATGTACTGAAATATACATTCTTAATAACTTATATTTCGATAATTCGATATAGCAATAGCACAAAGGTGCATATCTGATCGTATTAATGGAAAATAACCTCAAATGCCAAAATGCTACGTGGATAAAATCTATTTAAGTATATGTACAGTTATGTAAACAAATACAATTTAATATTTGTAAACTTAAGTAACATTGTATTGATTTGGTTCATAATCCATGTACACAACAAATAACTGGCTTCTTTTATAAAGCATAAATTTACAAGTTAGGGATATAATAGAAATTTATTTTGATGATTGCATTGAACTAATTAATTTTGCGTGTGATCTATACCTAATTATCTCTTACTTACGTAATTTCCACAATCCAATGTCTCTAAAATTCTTAATGTCCACAACAAAATATCTGGAAAAATTCTCAAAACAGTTATATGACATTTCATGGAAGGGTTTGCTATGGGGTATAGAATAAATAATACAAATTCGACATGGTTGTATACTTACTCGTGGCTTAGTTACCATCCATGTGAGTAGTTTTAGAGACATTGAGGTTGGCACAGTTATGCATTATCTAAGTTTCTCGTTCAGTTATATTTTTACTTTATTTTGCTTAAATGATTAAGTATCAACAAAGAAAATAATCCAAATATTTCAGAAGTATTTTTGCTTCCATGCGCTGGGAAACATTGTAATTTTACTGAATGTGTTGGGATGGGTCCGTGACATTAAGAGCACACTTGACTATCGAAGGGACAGGAAGTACACATAAAATGGAGTAATCCATCCAAAATTGAATAAACTACCAAGAGTCATTAGCATCAAATATTGAAAATACTGAATGTGTCGAAACAGTTTAGACACAGGTCTTGCATAATTAAGGTTTCTAATCTTAATTATATAGTTCTTTGGCGTCTCGTCTCGCGAAACAATGATGGGGAGTAAAATCAACCATTCGAACTATTACTGAATCTGCTCGATTTATCTGATCAGCCGCATGTCAGGGCTTCAATAATTGCATAACTTTTATGCATCAATGAAGTTTCAAGGGTTTCCAAAAATGTACTTTCCTGAAATTAAAAAAAAATTAAATTTAGTAAGCAGTCACTGTAAGTCCTTTATTTTGAGAACGTCTAGGTTCACACCTTAGACATTTTTTGTTTTATTGTATTTTCTTCTTTTTAACACGTATGACCACATGCTTTTCTCTTCTCATTTCGCTATACAGCAGATATGAGATGGATCATTTGTTTTCATTGTTTCAGTTAATGATTTTGTTTTCTGTAATGGTTTTCATGTTGACATTTGGTTGTTGCAAAATACTGTATGACATTTTCTGTTTATTTTGAAACCACCTTTTCCTGGAAAATCTCGGGCAATCGACCATTTTTTTTCAATAGAACCAAGAGGCTGGTTTTTCTCTAAGCTACCACAATTGGATGGACGCTTTCAGCCATCGATCGTCAAAACGTTTGAAATGAAGCAATCTAATATTATATCGAACTGTCATTCCCCACTCAGGCCGTCAAAAGAATCTGTAGCAATTTCTGCAATTTGCATATAATATGTTACTGTCACGGAATGTTGACATAGTAAGCACCTGCTATATACTTTGAATGTTATAATTTTGCATATATTTTCTGTTTTTATGGGGCTTATTTGTTTCAAGATCTTATTTTGTATGAGATATACATTTTTTTCGATAATATATCCCATATGTGAACACCCACGCTTTTAATTATACGTAGGAATTCGATTTTCATCATTGTGTTTATCGTCAAGTTAATAATCTTTTCTTTCTCTCAGTGACAAAGATTGACACAATTTCAAGAAATGTATTTTAGCTTCCTCATCGCGAACAAGAGATTCTGTTTAAGAAAGTGAGTTTATATCTTAAGGCTTTTAGCCACCTATTTTATTGGAATTACCCACTTATTAATTGGCAAACACTTTCAGTTTTGAGCTATCATCTACAAAATCTAAAAAAAAATATTTTCGGTAAAATTAGAGAGAATGCAAAAATAAAAAGGAAAATAAATCTTATATTACGGACATTGAAACACCAGGAATTGTGCGATCGACCACATAAACAAATGGTGTCAGAGCAGATTAGAGGCCGTTCAAGAGAACATTGAGGCAGATGATCCCATTCAAGCGAGAAGACTGGATCCTTGTAAACAAGAAATAGTGGATTTACCAGATAGTGGACATATCTACATTAGCGGATCAGATGGCAAAGATGACAAAAATAGATAAATAAATAAAAAATTAAAAATGTCAGGACCTCGTTAGTGAAGAGAGAATATTCGAGAACAACATCAAAGTTGGGGTCATACATTTAGAACCGTGCCAAAAATGATAACGCTAAGATTGGATGAATTACAAATTCGAGAAAATTGAATCTGCCAGAATGCAGCAATGCTAGGTTATGTGGCGGGTGGGTACTAAGGAAAATGCTGGAGTTGTGAAGAGATTTGCTGCCTCTCAATTTCAAGCAGCAATTTCAATATATCTGATGTGAGCAACTAACGTAGGGAATGATGATAAAAGAAATAATGGAAATTATCCAAATGATTTCATAATTGAAATCAGTTCGAATAATGAACAGAATGCACGTTCACAATTAGCAGCGTTTAAAACCTAAGGAAAATTTTCCATTTCTCACCAAAATTTCTATTTCTCTCTACAAAAATAGCAAGTCTTCTCATCAAATCCACTGTGTTTACAAATTATTTATTAATACAAGAGACTTTAAGGTTATCTAAAATTATTATTTAGTAGTTTCAGTAGATTTTGTTTTAGTAAACAAAAACAAAATGATCATGATAGTCATTATTAGATACGTAAACATATAGATTAGCAATTTTAATTTCAAGTTTGTGTCACATTTTAATTTGAAATATAGTCTATGATAAAAACCTAATTAAGAAATATACTTTCAATAAGCAGCTTGCCGTCCCACGTCAAAGAATACTAAGAGCACACACACACACACACACACACACACACACACACACACACACACACACACACACACATATATATATATATATATATATATATATATATATATATATATATTCGCCATCCTCGTACTAACGTCCATTACCGTTCTCTGTATTTTCAGAAACATTTTTTTCGTTCTTTTTCTTACGCTCCATCATTCTTCTTGGCTTTTCGACAAGAAATTGATTACATCGGAAACTGTTTTCTGAACGATCTTAGTAGCTTTGGGCATCTGATCACACAACGATCATGGCCCATCCATTCAATTACACCTCCTGGAAGAACTGTCTACCGACATCCCTAACATATCCACCAAATCTCGATCATGTTTTCCTTCACTTGAGGCGTTTGGAACTTCGAGAAAAATAAGAAAATCAATCAAAATGCCGGAAATTAATGGAACGAAGCATTCCTTCAAATGTGCAAGATTGAAAAAAATCTCTCTCATCAAGTAGTTCCTCTTTTCTTAAAATTGATAGCTGAAAACGCACAAAAAACGCGCTGATTGACAACATCTGCACATCTCTCTCTCTATATATATATATATATATATATATATATATATATATATATATAAAGTAGACTGATACAGATTAATAAAGGGTAATAAACAAAAAAATAATAAACACGCGTATCTAATTGGTCCACATTTTTAACATTCATGAAAGGATTGATGCGTTACGTGTGACGATATATCGATGTTTAAACGGTCGTTGTTCTATGGTGCAAATTATCCATGAAAAATAGACGAAAACTGAATTATCATCTGTTATATAGTAAGAATAAATTAACAATGAAAATATCAGTCCATTTCACATACACGCGCGCGCACACACAGACGCATATATATATATATATATATATATATATATATATATATATATATAGATAGATAGATAGATAGATAGATAGAGAGAGAGAGAGAGAGAGATAGATGTGGAGAGAGGGGAGTAAATGTGTGTTGAAACCAAAGAAAAGAAAAATATCATACAAATTTAAATAATTTCATTACTGAGAATAAAAACAAAAACCTTTGCTTTCTTTTTATAGATACAAATGTTCCTGTCGAAGGACGCATATTTTCTATGAAAATTTCTTGGACGTTCAGGCCGGAAAATGTTGTTAATACTGTTTATTATAAACAGAGGATTTATTTAAATATTTGTATCTATAAAAAGAACGTATAAAAAATATCTTAAAAAATAAATTGTCGGACTTTGTCAATTTCATAATGTGTGAGGTCATTTGTTCACATTTGGATACGAATGTATGAGAGGAAATTGTGGAGAATTGTGTTTAAAAGCAGTAAAATCGACCTTGCTAACCGGACGCTCCTCTGTGGCCCAATCGGTTAAGGCACGTTAGGCTATATGACGGTTCCTGTCGAAGGACGTATATTTTCTATGAAAATGTCTGGGACATTCAAGCCGGTAAATGTTGTTAATACTGTTTATTACAAACATAGCATTTACTTAAATATTTGTATCTATAAAAAGAACGTATAAGCATAAAAAATGTATATATCACTTAAAAGTTGTTAAATCGATACAATTTCTCCTTTTTATATATTTTAATGTCAAATTTATACGATATTTGAAAATATCGATAGTAATAGGTGTGTTCCAATAATGGATCTATTTTCCTGCATTCAGGCCGGTAAATGTTATTTAATACTGTTTATTATAAACAGAGCATTTACTTAAATACTTGTATCTATAAAAAAGAATGTTAAACATAAAATGTCTTTAATAAATTGTCGGACTTTGTCCATTTCTTATATATATATATATATATATATATATATATATATATATATATATATATATATATATTGAAATCCTCTTTTCGCATTCGTTCCTAATAATATAATAAAATACAGTAAAAATATTTAAAATAAGAAAATAAGAATAGATATCTGAGATATTAATATGCAGAAAATACGACAACTTCGTACCTGAGCGTAGAAAAACAATATAATAAGCACAAATACCAATCCATCACTATGTATACAGAGACAGACACACACAAATTCTATTTTGGAATATTTTATGAGCCTTTTGTTTTGCATTGAATATAATGACCTAATAAATAAAATTAATAAAAATGGCTTAATAAATTTCTATGCCAATCAAAAAATAAAATCCGGAACACTAAGTATTTGCAGCCAAAACAGGAGTATAGGATTACCATGTTTCATGTAATTTTTACTATTATGTCTCTCTCTTACCAGAGGATTACTATGTTTGATGTAATTCTTACTATTGTGTTTCTACCTTTTTCAGGTCTTGTTCATTGTCAGTAGACAATAAACGTTTACAGAACAAATAGATTTCATTCTTATTTATGAACAAGACTTCTCTGGAGAAAACATCAAGGTTGAATCACCATGCCTGCAGTACAGTGCCCCTTCCCAAATTGCGACTACACCACACCAGATCTCGACGCAGCTATTGTTGCCGCACTCATAACAACCTATGGTGCCGTTCACAATACTGGTACTTCTGTTCAGACTACCCCTGTTGAGAAAGTCAAACGGCCAAATCGCCGCTGGTTCTAGCGAGGACTGGGCCCATTTTCAATCACGCTGGATCGACTATGTGGTAGCCACAAGGGTATCAGGGCGCGAAGCGGTCATCCAACTTCTCGAGTGCTGCGATGAACCACTGCGCAGAGATCTCACTCGCACATCAGGTGGCAACCTTACAGAGAAAACCATAGATGTAGTCATGTGTGCCATTCGGAAACTAGCTGTTCACGAGGAAAACACAATGGTAGCAAGGGTAACACTATACAACATGCGACAGGATCGAGACGAACCGGTGCGACACTTTGGTGCCCGCCTACGTGGACAGGCAGATATCTGCAGGTTCGTCATCACGTGCCCTATTTGCAAGTATAACGTGAATTACACCGATGCCATTAGCCGAGGAATTGCCGATCCTGACATCTAATTAGACCTCTTAGGAGATAAAAATCAGGATATGTCATTGGAGAAGATATTCCAGTTCATTGAAGTGAAAGAAGCTGGGAAAAGATCAGCCTCAAGACTACTATACACCTATTCAGTGGAGGCTGCACGTTCATCTTATCAGAGAACCAAGCACCCACTGGATGAGGATAAACAGGGCCCATGCTCGTACTGTGTCAAGCGCGGCCATGGCATGAAAAAGCACCACACGCATCCGCAGAAACCAGTGCACAGCCTTTGGTCACAAATGTGAGCGCTGCCATCGAGACAACCACTTTGAAAACATGTGCCGTAGTAGAGACACGCCTAATGAGAGAAGACCATCACAGACGGGGCGATTCAATAAAGGAAATGCCGTTTTTAATTCTTTGTGCAACGCAAAAGACGGCTCATCCGACGATAAGGTTTGCAATATAAATAGCAACCATCGTGCTCGACAACAAGTCAGCATACCACTAGACCACCATGTATATGACAGCCTATCCAACACTTGGATCAAGCGAAACTTAAAACCTCAGCCATTTATCAATCTGACGGTAGAGGCTATTCTGGGAGATCACAAAACCCTAGGCATAGAACTACTGGCACGTTCTACAGCCGTTAGTGTGCCGGCCATGGCCGACACCGGTTGCAAAAGTTGTCTGGCTGGCTTAAAAGTGATCCACCGTCTTGGTTTATGCGAGTCTGACCTGATACCAGTGACAATGCATATGCACCTGGCAACGAATAGCAGTATCAGAATCTTAGGAGCCATCCTGTTACGCCTGTCTAGCAGAGATCCACGTGGGCATCTGACTGAAACGAGACAAATGACGTACATTACACCCTCGTCAGATAAACTATTCTTGAGTAGGGAAGCCTGCATGGATCTTGGCATTATAACAAATGACTTCCCTACACTGCATGCTACGTACAATTATAGTGCCGCAAGCATAGATGGGGCAGATAAATCATCATGTAGATGCCTAGTACGCCGACCGCCGCCAACAGCGCCAACCACACTGCCATTTGCAACAGACGAGAACTGTGAAAAGCTGCAGCAATTCCTCCTCGATTTTTATGGTGCCAGCACATTCAACACGTGTGAACACCAAACACTACCCATGATGGACTGTCTACCTCTGAAGCTGATGGTGAACCCAGACGCCGAACCAGTAGCGCATCACACACCTGTGCCGGTTCCAATACATTGGCGGGGTGACGTCAAAAAGGGACTTGATCACGATGTGAAATTGGGTGTCATTGAGCCTGTGCCCATTGGCGAACCCGTCACCTGGTGTCACAGGATGGTGATCTGCGCAAAGAAAAACGGCCAACCCAGACGCACCGTCAATCTCTAAGCTTTGAATGCCCACGCGACTCGTGAAACGCACCACACACCATCGCCATTCCTCCAGGCAAGGTTAGTAACCCCTTGTAAAAAGAAAACTGTCCTTGATGCTTGAAATGGTTATCATAGCGTACCTCTATGTGAGAAGGATCGCCATCTCACTACATTTATTACCCCTTGGGTCGGTATCACTACAGGACGCCACCACAAGGCTACGGATAAACGCGGCGATACGATGAGATTGTCGCAGACATACCGAACAAGACGAAGTGTGTTGATGATGCCTACTGTGGGCTGACAACCTGGAAGATTGTTTCTATCAGACCGTAAATTATCTGGATATCTGTGGGAGAAATGGCATTACACTGAACCCAGATAAGTTTATATTCGAAGCGGATATAGTTGAATTCGCTGGATTCGAAATTACAAATAAAGATGTCTGTCCATATAGGAAGTACTTACAGGCAATTTTAGACTTCCCGACACCGAAAAACATCACGGATGTGCGTTCATGGTTTGGCCTAGTTAATCAAGTCTCCTACGCATTTTAGCATGGCGGACCGGATGCTACCCTTCCGGGAGCTACTCAAACCTGGCATCCAATTCAAGTGGAACGAGGATCTAGAGGCTCTCTTTCAGGAGTCCAAAGCGGCAATCACTGCTGAAATTGAACATGGTGTCCGCATCTTTGATCCAAATAAACCAACCTGCCTGGCGATTGATTGGTCAAAGTCTGGCATTGGTTTCTGGCTCTTACAGAAACAATGTTGCTGCACTAAAAACGAGCCTTTCTGTTGTCGCTTTGGTTGGAAAGTCACACTAGTTGGTAGCCGGTTCACGCACGCTGCAGAATCACGGTACTCGCCAATTGAAGGTGAAGCCCTTGCCGTCGCTGATGCCTTAGACAAGGCTAGATACTTCGTCCTAGGCTGCTCAGAGCTCGTAATTGCGGTCGATCAAAAACCCCTACTAAGAGTATTCCTCGACCGATCACTTGAGGATATCTCAAACACGCGCTTACGAAATCTCAAAGAGAAGACACTACAAATTTAAAATGGTACATATCCCGGAGTGATACATCGTGCCATTGACTGCCTATCATGCTATCCGACAGGCGAACTTGTGAAACTCATTTTGACGGATGACCTGGCATCGATTGCCTCGAACCATGACGCTTTCCGATACCCGACCCAATCACTGCCTGACCTTAGGGTGTACGACACCACTGACAGTGATATCGAGAAGTGTGTGATTGCAGCCACTACCACATCACTAAATGCATTAAACCTCAAGTCAATCACAGAGGACAGAGTGCGCACCGCTACTGCCAGCAACGAAGATATGCTAGTATTGACTGAGCTCATAGAATCTGGCATGCCAGAATTCCGCCATGAAATGCCAAACTCCATTCGCGACTATTTTCAGTTTCGCGATGATCTGTCTACTATAGACGGCGTCATAGTTTAAAAGGACCGCATCGTTATCCCGCCATCCCTGCGAGACGAGGTGCTCTGCGCCTTGCATTCAGCTCATCAAGGAGTAACCTCTATGATCGCTAGGGATCAGATGATTCGGTGTCCCTGCATATATACCATATTCTCTGATCACGTTGTATCCTCTGACAATTGGATTCTACCATAACGTCCGATATAAACGTCTATGGTATTCCGCCTCTCCCCTTATTTAATCTCCTTAACCTCACATCTAATGTTTGTGAACCTTTCGAAGTATCAGTATTTGAGAATGTCCTACTTGACACTTACATTGACATACACGCAAAGACTTGCGGGGAGATATAGGATTACCATGTTTCATGTAATTCTTACCAGAGGATTACTATGTTTGATGCAATTCTTACTGTTGTGTTTCTACCTCTTACAGAAAAAATAGATTCCATTCTTATTTAGGGAGAAATATTTTAAAAATACCTTTAATACCCTAACCATTTCGTATTCAATGAGAAAAGACCTTCAATACCCTAACCATTTCAATGAGAAACAAAATGTTCATAAAATATTCCAAAATAGAAAAGCGGTCCCTCTTGGCAAGCCCAAAGAATAAAAAAATATATTATATTATTCTACGCACTATCCCTTTCACAACTACAGTCGAAAATAATTTACCTAAACTCAACATAAAATTTGTCACAACTACATCTAAAACAATAGAAGACTTAATCAACTGCAAGGATTGACAGGAGGAATATATTGGAGAAACCTCAATAAGTTTTAATAAAAGATTATTAGATTATATGAACACACACACACACACACACACACACACACACACACACACACACACACACACACACACACACACACACACACACACACACACAACACACGTAACACCGTAACGAAACTGACCACAATTTTGACATAAAAAATGATACTCTAATTAAAAGAGAAAATAGTTCACTACGACTTTCGTCGTAGTGAACTAGTGTCTAGAAAGTGATTTAATCCACAGTAAATTTACGCCCAGGTTCTTACAACATTTCGCCATTCTTGGCAGATTTTCTGTTATCACGATGTGTGAAATTTAATTATATAGATGATGGTAAGTAAAGGAAAAACACTATAGATGAATTTCGCTAGAATACAAAAAAAAAAAAATCTATAAAAACTTTATAACTAAAGGCGTCTCTCGCTCATGCGCATGTGTAGTCAACGACAACGTCATAATATCCAGTATATATATAATACATGTATGTATTAATTACATCAAACTTAGTATAAAGGATGTAAATTGCTTAAACCTCCTGAAAGGTGGACTGAACAATTACAAAAAAATTCGTCTAAGAGGTGTTGAATACAAAACAATGAGCTAAGTGACAAAATTTATTTATATTAATTATATATACAATGCGACTCAAAAGTGTTTGAAAATACTGATATTTTGCTTTTATGGACAAAAGTTGAATATTTTAGTTCCTTACAGCTCGCCCATTATCCAAATATTAGCTTTATTGGTGATTTTTATTAATCAAGGAAATAATACCGATTCAAACTTTAATTTCAATGCAAAAAATTGGTCCTGTTCAAATCAATTGTACAAAATAATGAAAAGGTGTATTATGTATTATATACCAATGAAAACTGGTATGGCTTTGTTTAGATATCAATGTATGAAAACACAAGGAACTCATTAATATTTAATTTTTCGACCATCATTCTTAAGAAGCTCAATAAGTCGTTTATCGACTGATGAAGGGAGTTTCCTAACTTCGGTGGCTGTAATTTTAGAACAAACATCCAAAATACACTTTCACAGGTGATCCTTGTTAAAAAATTGCCTCCATTTTCATAAACTCGACGCTTTACCATAGCCCAAAACTTCTCAGTAGGGTTCAAATCGGGACTCTGGTGGATATAACATAATTTTGTCTCCTGTAAAACCTTTATTTGCCAATCACTCTTTGGTGAAGCGCGCCGCATTACTGGGGGCTTATCTTGCTAATAAACAAGATTACTATGGAACTCATGATTTTGTGAATTCAACCAGGGTATGAAACTTTCTTTTAAAAATTGGCAATAATTAGCTGAATTCAGTTTGAGTTCTTCTGGCACAAGAAATGGTCCAATTAATGTCGAACCAAAAATTCCAGCTCAGAACATCACTCCACCTCCATCACTCCACCACCGCCTCGTTGGCATTTAAAACGCAAGCGAGGAGTCCTACCATGAATTAGCCAACCTCTTTTTCAACCATCGGGGCCGTCTAATGTAGCTCAAGCTTCATCCGTCAAAATTACTCTTTGGAAATGAATTTTAAAGTAATTATTTGCCCATTCTAACCTCTTCACGCGATTAATTTCGATCAACGGAGGGGGGCCTACCATTGGAGAACGTTTGTTTTGTCCTACTACGGAGGATGTGATTTCGTGTTGTTTTCAATCCTTCTTCAACGCCATCTTGCTTAAAAATCTGTTTGCTGGTGCCGCTAGAGTTCTGTTTGAGGGCTCTTTTAATTTTTCATAAATCTCTCTTTTTAACTGCACGTAGGCGACAAGCCTTTTGCTTCTTGCACTCAACTTTACCATCATTGACATATTGCTTCCCTATGTGATGATCTCATTTAATTATTTTTGCTATTTCCAGTGTCGTTTTATCATTTGAGAGGAATTTTGATATTTTGGCTTTTTCATCAGCAGTAAGCATCTTCCCACAAGCCATTATTTTAAAATTTATGATTTCTGCAAGCACTTTTGTTTCACCTGAAATATATACAAATATTTAAATAAATAATATGGAGATTTTCGTTAATTAAACATTTATTTCACGTTGGACATGTCATTTTCAATTAAATATATTCATTCTAATGTTTACACAGGCCATTACAGTTGTTTACATTTGTACATTTTAGAAATGTTATAGGTGCAAACACTTTTGAGTCGAACTATATATATATATATATATATATATATATATATATATATATATATATATATATAGAGAGAGAGAGAGAGAGAGAGAGAGCACATTCGATCGAATCTTTGTTCGTTTAAAGGGCTCGATTAGCATCGGTAGTTGTATAGTCCTTGTTTGCAAAAACAACCTCCCGTTGTTATCAATATCCGTTAGCTTCGCATACTCTTCTGCTTCATGGCAGATCATCATTTCCTTTATGAGGTCAACGTACATGAATACACTCGATTTCAGGTCAGATGACTGATTGCACTTCTTCAGTAACTTAATTCTCTTATTTTCAAATTACTGTTTAGTTGTTTTTACAGTAGGTTTATTATCGTTGTCCTGTTGAAACATGCAAATGCGCTTTATTGTTTAAACCGTAACTGATATAAGAAGGTTATTGCTTAAATATATGGCTCTATTCTTTTCATCGATTATGTCATGAAAAACAGCAACTTACCTTTACATTGTCGCATTCATTGAAAATACATTTTTTCGTTTGAATTATTTTTTCTTCCTTCTTTGTTGATACTAAGAGACTAAATAACGCTATCAGATACCCACTGGAATACCATATCTGGTTTACATAAATTGTTTTGAACAAACTTCAGACAGGCTACTAAGTGTGATTTCATCAGAAGCAATATTTTTCTTGCTCTTCAAGATTTCAAACAAGACAAAGGGAGTTTGTTAGATGATCTCACCTGAAGCTGTCAGATTCAGGTGAGATCATCTAACAACGCTTTGCACGTAATCCTTGATTGTTTCTTTACCATTGTTAGAATCATGTTTGTAGTACAGCTTAGAAAGCACAGGAAATGACTATTCAAACTTTGCTTTTATGATATTGACATCGACATTTTGAAAATAATTTATTTTCCATTACATTCCAGATTCAGCTCTGAGTTCCTGACAGAAAATTTTTTAGAAGTTTCAAAAACTTTCGAGAAATTTCTCGACATTTCTGGCAATATATCAGTTGATTTTGAGATATATTGCGAAAATTGTTTTATTTTTTCCACGTTCATCGTTATTGTTAAATTCTGCATAATTTTGTCTTCGTACATAAATTCGTATTCGTTGTTAAGTTTATATTTGTAATCGGTGCTGTGAGAATGCCAGCGCTATGATGCAATCCCATCTCCACGAGTCGAGACCCTTTGCAGCAAGCCCTTCAGCACATAGACCCGCCAAAAAAGGACCGGAATATTATGCTGCTCTGAAAGACCAATTTGAATTTTTTGTTTGTGGAAATGAACTGCTTCCAGTAACATCAGTTATGGAAGCGGTGAATGTAAGAACAATTTCCATGTTAACCACAGACACCAAAACGCGAAAGTTAATAGGTGTCAACAAGAAGATAAGGGGGAAAAATCACATCATTCAAATAATCAGCCAAGTAACTCGCACACAAATGTCCAAAAGAAACTGGCTTCCAAAAATGTATATGACAATATTCAATAAATATCCAATAAACATATTGTGCAAACATATAATGCTGCAGTTCAAACAATGTTAACGGATTGACCACTAGAAAACAGCACAGAAGTAAATATCATATATGCAACAGTTTTGGCATCTACAAAAAACTTAATACAAAGACAAATAAAACATTAAACAACAGACAAAAATAGCCCAATTGTAAGGCAAAATTAAAGCGAGAAATGTAGGAAACCAGGATTATCGATACTAGATGAGATACTGTAAAATTTTTCAATGATGACATCGGTATGGACTTCAGATTAGATAAATGTATAAAAGTAACATTCAAGAAAGGGAGAATTACAGAAACACAAAATAGATCCTGATTTTGTCACAAAGATTAAGGAACTGGAACAAGAAGAAGCATATATTTAAGGAGTCAGTGAATGAGATAGAAGGCAGTATACCGAAATGAAATTAAGAAAAGAATACTACTAGCGTGTGCATCTGCTGTTAAATTCTGAGTTGAAATCACAATACAGATTAGTAAACATAAGCATTTTGGCTGTCTCTGAGGTACAATACAGTTTCAACATCCTTAATTGTGACATAGCTGACATTAAGCGAATGGATGTAAAAACGAGAAAGCTAGTCGCTAGGCACCGCATGCATCCCCCTAAGGATGATGCTGATCGTCTGTATTTGCCCAAATCTGAAGGAGGAATAGGATTAGTTCATCTAGAACTGTCTTACAGAACCACACCAATCGGTCTTCAAAGATATCTGAAAACTACAGAAGACTGAATGATGATCTGTGCCAAAGAACATGAAAGTAAACATGAAGAAATAAGAAACAGTAATAAAGGAAACCACCAAATTCAAAAGGAATTTTTAAGTGGTTGAAGAAAGGGCAAATAAACCATAGTACACCTATTGCAGCGACAAAGAACATAAAAAGGAAGGTAAAAACAAATGCAATATACCAAATGTAGAAACAATAGCAAGATAAGCCTCTTCATAGTCAATACTCTGCCTGTACAGACAAACTAATGGGGACTAACTCCCTACCCATCAGTTGTTGTGCTGTGCAGGGTTAAAAGCTGAAACGGAAGATTTTATTTTCGCTGCCCATGACCAATGCTTATTTTCGCTGCCCATGACCAATGCTTGCTAACTGGAAATTACCAAACACACATACTGAAAAATTGTGTTAACCCGAAGAGAGAATTTTGTGATAAATATCCAGAAACAAGTGACTATCTTGCATCCGGTTTCCCAGTTTTAGCACCCACTAAATATAAAACTAGGCATGATAAAGTGGGACAATATCTGTGCTGGAAAATATGCAACTTTCATGAGAAGGGAACTGCAATGAACATCACCCAAACCTGGTTACAATGATAGGACATGTAACAATTTCATGGGCCTTTACACAGATGGAACAATCAAAGCTAATCGACCAAACATCGTGATTCAAGGCCACAAGAACAGAATGTGCTTTCTTATTGGCATTGCAGTCCTTGCAGATTGCAATGTATCAATGATGATCTTCAAAAAACTATCAAAATTCAAGGAACTTGAAGTGGAAATCTCAAAAATGTTTTTCATGAAGACATCAATAATTCCAGTTATAGTTGCAGCCATTGGATTGAATGGAAAAAGACCCGATACATTCATTGAATGGATTCCTGGTAGCCCATGACTCAAAGAAATGCATAATATTTTACTCACAAGTACAGCTCACACATTACAAAGAGCTTTAACTATGTAAAAATGTGTGATGTTAGGTTTTCTTTTTCTTTTTACCAAATTGATTAGTAAAAAGTCTCATAAATTTATTTTTGACCTTAGGTTACTGCTTGGGGCACGTAAGGAAATGTGTATACAACAAAAATCAAAGAAAAATATATCGAATGGATGCAATGAAATCTTACAGAATAAAAGCGTATCAAATTTTCTCAATTAAATATTGCTGCATACTTCTGAAAAATGTCAATGACATGAAATAAGTAAATGTATACATTTACAAAGCTTTGAATGATATTTACGTGCCATTTCAACAGCTTTAGGTTTGTTATATTTTAACAGTATTATAAAAAGTCTATAGATTTAAAATTATTGAATTATAATTAAAAACAAATTCTATTTCTAATTTCAAATTATGATCGTTTATTTTAAAATTTCTGCTGCAATCACCTAGTATCATTTGCAAATGAAAGACAAAACACTCATCAGCGTTGAGCAATGAACTAATACACTTGACAAAACTCTGCGTCAATATCATAAGTAATACAATTCTGGGTTTAGCGTTACATAACTTCTCTGTTAACAATAATGGTAAGTAATAACATACACATCATCATGACAGGCAGGTACTTCGTTAGCAACAAAACAAGACAGATATTATAGGCATCCTCTGAGTATTGGCCTCATTTTTTGTTGTTGTTTATTTGAGGGTATATAACAGAGGATCCGTTTCTAATTCGAAAGATTGACAACAATAAAGTCGTAGAGATAACATTAAATTTGTTCTCGATTGAGAGAGTTAATAGAAAAACTTTTTGGAAATATGAAACAACAAAACAAATGTATAACAAATATTTGACGGCTATTCAAAACAGTTCTTGAAGAAAATTTCGTTACCTGATCATAGGTATTATCAGAGAAATTAGCCGTGACGAATGCACAGAAAAAGTGAAAAATTCCTAAACTAAACTTAATGCGGACGATGGATAAATTGTCGTCTAAAGTACGCAAAATTAACACTGACATTTCATTTTAACAGACATATTAGCCAAAATTACACAAACATACTAAATTTATTCAATAAAATCGTCATTGGTTTCAACCCCGACCTCCAAACACCTTCACAATCGCCTACAACCCTTCTGTACGATCTCTTTGTTTAAGTTGGTGAATGCTGACATAATCCTTGCATTCAGTTCATCTTCATCTGTTATAAGGAGTTTTGTTTGTCTCTCGCTCAACGGTGCCCTACACATAATAATCAAGAAGGTTGCAGTCTGGGAAATTAGGTGGCCAGATGTAAAGGGTGATATGGCCACAGAAATTGTGGGACAGCCATGACTGGCTTGTGTGGCATGGTGCAGAGTCCTGTTGCCAGATAAATAGTCTTCCAGCAGCAAACCTCTTGACCCTGTGCAGCACTCAAGGCACTCTGTGTTGAGTATGAGGTCCTCACCAACAAATTCGGGAATTCATTTCACATCAGAACGATGAGAGTGAGTTTTCCGAGCAGCTGTACTCATGATTAGAATCATCCAACGTTTTCGGAAACACTCTGAAATGTTTGTATTGTAGGTTCTTGTACGTATGCCAAGCAGTACATCATGTCATTTCCAGATTTCTGGCGGACTGAATTTTATAATGATGTTCTTTTTCTCACAGGCGGTTCCAAGCTGACCCTGCTATAATGTTTAGTCGACAAAATAAAAAAAAAAGACTAACAACGCGCCTGTGCGTAATTAACCATATAAAATGTCGACAATTTGCACATCGAACCCTGTATATGAAGAGAGTGAAAATAATAATAAATATATAAAAGTAATACAAACTTACAACAGCTGCATTCCTACAAACAGAAGGAATAACAATTATCATTAACTAATGGAAATAATTTCAGAGCACATCATTTTTAGATGTAGTTAATAATATATTTAATATATATAATATGTTTAAACAATATATTGAATTATATACATATTTTACGCAGTGTTAATCGCGTAAATATGTAATGTATGTAAAATGACAGAAAAAATGGCAAAACAGGTTCTCATACGAGACAATAAGCTTTTAATGAGATGCGAAATAATTGTATATATATACGAATATCCACTAGAAATTGTAAAATAAAATACGTAACAATAAATTGTTGTAAAGAATTCTAAAATTTTTCTCAAGTGAGACAAACTAAAAATTTGATGCGAGCGAGTTATGGTACGATCGGAAGAATCAGGAAAAGCAAATGTAAATGGAGAATCAACGAAAGACAACATTTCTGGAATATGTTTAGGACATCAGAAATTTCTGGAAAATTTCAGTTGTAGAAGAACATTAAGAATGAACTACATGGATATCGAACATGGTCATAATATAAAAATAATGGTAGATATTTTGTGCAAAGAAAGTCCTACTTGCAATAATAATTTTAGACTTATTTAATTTACAATTTACATAAATACTGAAACGTAATGGATTTTTCAAACAGTTTTCAACGAACCGGATCTCTACATTATATGAAAACGTATATTTTCTGATATCCGGTAATGGATGTCGTTAACAATTGAGTCAGCAGTTTTCCTTCTTTATATATAGGTGCGCTTCGTATCGTATTAAAATTTTGATGATACGTCCAGATCTTGTGGTTATTTACCCATGAAGCAGTTTGAGCGACCTTGAAAGTAGATTGGCGATTTAAAAGTATAGGAGAAGTCGATATATCCAAAATAGATCGATAGACTCTGAAATTTCCGTTTATAGCTCTAATCTGTCAATCACTTATTTCCTTTGTAGTTCACAAAATTTTCGTTTCTGTCAAATTTAATGTGATTGAATAAAATTGCAATGAAAATACCAATGTTGATATTGGAAATTTAATCCCTTTTAATTACAAATAAATCTAGGAAGGTAATGGATTACCTAATACGTGCTGAATGAAAGGTCTCTCTGCCCCAAATAATCTTTGTGTAAATACTATTATTTTCTAGTACGGAGGTCACAAACATAAAAAAGCATATAATTCATGGTAACTTGTGAAGAACAGTCAGAAAATACTAAATTTGAAAGTACTATCAACATTGCATATGAAAATGGAAAACAAGAGTGTAAATTTCCCCAATGCTTGGCGGAAGTAAGGATTATGAAGTGGATATCAAAACACATGATGAATCTAATTAAAAAGTATTCCGAAAAAGGAACGTAAAGGACTATAACATGTCTACTCTTAATAGGACATCTAGTTCAGGGAATGTATTAGTCGTTAGAAGTTTAATCTTCAAACCGCAAACATTGTAATTTTTTAAATATGCCCAGAATTGCAATATAAAGTCAAATTTGTGAGAAATGCAAAGAACTGTTGGTTAGGGCTAAGGAGGAGGATCAGAAAGAGAGGCCAACATAACAAAGAAGCATTTTCAGGGATCATCTCTCTTGCTGAGTCTTTTCGTAAGAGAAAAGATACCGCTGAATTTTGAAGGCGGAATTAAATTCAGAAATTCATCGAAGCACTCAGAATTTATTTAAACATCAAAGCATTGAAAACATCAATGTATTAAATATATGAACTACTAGGAATTATTTGGCAAAAATCATTCCAATAGAACATTCGCTTTAGTAGAGAATCCTTTAATCAAGACATTTAAAAGTAGAAATGGTCAATGTTAATAATACAAAAGTAAGAAACAGTAAAATTTCAACTACGCAGCAAAGATGCCACTGGGACATTATGCGACAAGGAAGTATTCAATTATGCAGCAGATATTTGGAAGTAGATTCGTTTAAAAAGATGAAACGAAAGTATTAGGGAAAATATCTGTTAAGAAATAAATTTTGGAAATGTATAATGCTATTTGTTTTCCACTAAATTCTCAACAGTCATGATGACTGGCTGTACTCTCAATAAAACTCCTTTGTCTTGAGCGTCTATAGGGAACAGTTCACCTCATACCTAGAATGGAATTCATATATACGATCCATCCATAAACATGCTGGAAAATGGTTGGCTCCTGCTTCCGGAAGTACCTAATTCCAGCTGCCATGCTCTATATTTATAAATCAGACCAAAAATGAAATATTTGTTACCATATTTGATATGGAGCTGCCAATCCTTTCTTTTCAACCTTGTAAGATGTCAGAAGGCGATAGATCAATTTTCCATCCTACAACACTTCTCCCACACACACAACGTCATCTCGCTACTCTTTCGTTATTTGGCACTGCAAATGGTTCTGACAAGCTACATGCTTTACTTCCAACGGTTCAGAAATTTTAGCTATAACACATAATGACATATGTACAAGGTTGAACCATCTTAATTACCATCGTATTCCATTGGTAAGAAAAAAGTGCTATTCGGACAACTGCTTCCTAAGAGCGGCTACTTTATGGAACACTCCCGAGTGGATGCTTCACCAAACGCTACAATCTTAGCATCTTCAAGTCTAGGGTCATTGTACGTATCCTCATAATCTGCGCTTATTACACCTTCACCTACGTTCATACGCAACTACCTCGTTTAGTAAGTAACCTTTTACTTTGAGTGGCTCATTTAATAAAAAAAATACAATTTTGTATTCAAATGCATAGAATTTATTTGTACTTGATATTTTCATGAATTCAGATATATTAAAATTGAAAATATATAATTGTAACTATTATTGCGCAAAATCTAAAAGTATAAACATTTGTTTTTAACTTTTTTCTCAGAGTTTATCGTTGTTTACTTTTAGAGTTATTGGAATTTGTTCGTTATGAATTCCAAAAGTCTCCCTGGGATGCAAAGATTTGAAAAAATCCTGAAGCCAATATGATTAATGTATAAAAATCCATTGCAAGAGACCAACATAAAATTAAAAAGTAGAAAACGGTTTCTTTTTCGGTTAATGCAAGAGATCAATCTTCCAAATGAGGTGCTTATTTCGCAACACAATCACCAGAATGGGCAAGAATCTTTTACTCTAAAGAGGAAAAGGGGGAAAGGATATTTTGTTTTCGAATTTCTTCCTCTTGTCTTTTCTACAGTGGACAGTAAACTCTCTGAGTGGATTCAATGTTTGCTATGATAGTAACTGGAGATTGCTTGCGAGTGAATTCTACAAACCAGGGCTTTATGAAGATGCTAAGTCTAAACTGTCGGATAAATTGTTTTCATTAGCAAACGAACCCCTTCTTCAATGACCTATAAGTACTGAATAACCTTTCTTCGTGTTTTTTTCTTAATTTTTATTTTCAAGCTGTGACTCTTCAATGAACTTTCAGAAGAAGAAAAACGATAAAGAAAAATGCATACGCGACTGTAAATACGAGGATCTGAAACATGAGGGTGTGGAAACAGTGGAAATAAAAAAAAGAATCTGTCAAACCTCCACGAACATTTCAGCAAGAAAGGCAGACAGAAAGAAAGAAAATGATCGTTCGACGGGTCGGTGTTAGGTTTTGCGTTCGGGAAATCAAAAGCGGTAAGAAAATAACCATGATGTTAGAAAGAAGACTTGCTAGAGAGGAAAACAATAATGACTCAGGAAAAGTTGTTAATAAGTAAGCAGAACGGAGAGCAGAGTCTGAAGGAAATGCTCTTGTATATGCTGTACGACATTAGACTGTACAACTTGGCAAAACATCCAGAAACCTTAAATGAAGATATGGACACTGCAGAGATATTTTGTATAACAACAGTCTAAATGCACTGGTGGTTCACCGTAATATATATGACTACATTTTTTTATTTAAATAATGCTAAGGGCATCAGGCGAGGACAAAATTCACTGAGAAGAAAATGTATTGAAAGTTCGTTCATCTCGCAGTCTTCAACCATAAATCTAGGACCGGGACCATACGTTATTTCACCGATCATCGCAAAAACAATCAGTACACGAGTTGACAGAGAGAGGAGCAGAGAACTAATTGGAGACGATTGATTTAAATATCTACAGACCCCAACGGCTCTGCAGGGTCGAATCCAGCATTTTCAGATAGAGAGGGTGTGTCCCTCAGTAAAAATCTCAGTTCGAAATTTTAAATTCTTTGACCATATATATTAGATTATAGAAATGAGTAGAGACTGTTCACACACACACACACACACACACACATATATATATATATATGTATAAATTTTTTTCATATAGACAAAAACAATTTACTCACTACAAAGATGCAACTTTGTTCCGATGCATTTAGTTAAACCTCGACTAATGAGTACTAAAATGGTTCTCACCATTTGGTTCATCTTCGTAGTGAGTAAATTGTTTTTATATATGAAAAAAAAAAATTATTGCTCTACTATCGGTATTGAACCCTCTTTTGAATTAATGCTGTGAAGGTTAGAATTTATATATCATTTTCGTTCTCATTACATTCGGATATACATACATACATATAAATTTATACTTTTATATATATATATATATATATATATAGTTTTGAATTCTGAATTAACTCCTTTGACTGACTTCTCTATCGGAACACTAACATGATATTGATTTATATGAATTTAATAGTTGTCGTTCTTAATCAGTTTTATGATTAATCAGTTTCTGTTGGTCCAATGTTGATGTCTTGAAAGCACTTGATAATAAACACATCCCGGGAACAATCGCTTTAAATATATCGAAGTTATTTGACATAGTGTGGCATATAGGGTTGTACACAAACTGTCCACCTATGAAATCTATATAAGTCTTCTCATTTATCAAGTCTTTCCTATCAGGTAGGTTTATGAGGGTCGTTGTTAAGTACATGAAGTACATGCAATCAATCTTAGCATTCCCCAAGTCTTTCTCTCTTCTTGGGATTACTCTCTTTCTATTTTATATCAACGACCTGCACACGAACATTCTCAGTAATTTAGCAAATATTGGGTCGGAAAGATAGTTCCTGCGCAACTTTTATTTTCGATCACCTGCTTCCAACGAGAGTTTAGGTCATAGATGCCCTTGTAAAATTCAGTCAGCTTGTTATCGAATAATCACCTACTGCAGTTTTCAGTTCATCATCTGCTGCAAAGGTTTTGCCACTTAAGAAGTTCTGCAGTGCCTGGAATAGATGGTAGTCTGTTGGCACCAGGTCGGGCGAGTAAGGTGGATGAGAGACAACTTCACAATTAAGCCTTAGAAAGTTTTCATTGGTCAGTTTTACACACACATGCTCAGGCGTTATCACGAAGGAACATGGCATCAGTCAATTCTGGACGTTTTTGCGCAATTGCGTCAACTACACGTTGCAGGTGTTGAAGGTGCATTTCAACGTTGATTTCGTTCAAGTGTTTCGCCATTCATATCCCACCAAATCAAGGAACTAAACTGAAATGCATCACTAGCTATTAATTAACTTCATATTTAACACTTCCAACGAAGCATATAAAATGATTGATTCTACGAAAAATAAAAGCGTATCGAATAAAAAATATATTCTTGAACTTTTGCCTATATAGAAATAATTTATTTCAAAACATAAATACAAATTTCTTGATTATTTCACTGATATTCCGTATTTCTTTATTTTTTCAAAATTCTTACGTCATGGATGACAGTGGAACATTATTGTTTTTACCGATGAATATGATGACAGCTTACAGACTACCGTGCGTAAATAATTGTGATTTTATTGTTTTAAGCAAAAAATAATCATTACCTTTACAAAATCCAGTTAATTAATACTTAAATTTAATAATTTACCTTGAAACACATCTCTAGGAGAAATATTTCATTCTTAGCGATTTTATATTTGTTGTTTACATATTTCGTTTATAATTGAGGTTCGATGAGTCGAAGTGAACGTAACAGTGTTTAAAAAATGTCTAAAACTTTATTTACATACGAAAATGTATTTTCGTTTCATGTGGATTGACTTTAGGAACTTCAAAGAATGCATTTACATTTTTAATGCGTGTGTTTTAATGCATTTTGTGTTTTCTTTTAGGATGTTCGTGATGATACCTGTTATATATATATATAGTACCGCCCCAAAATATTCAGCAACTTTAAACTACTGAACATTTCTAAAAATTGCCAGCTGATTTCTACAGATGATGCACTGGCCCTATTGAAGTCATTGCGTATGTATTCCTTTTATGTAGCAGGGCTTCTGAATAAGAGATGGCGACCTCTGAAAATGGTAGTGCAATCTTTTCACCGACTTCTCATAAAAACACCATCTATTGTGTTTTACAACAGAAAATTTCTATAATTACAATTTCTTCATAATGTTAATTGCAAGAAGTCATTGTACATTGCTAATATTTAGTTTAGATTCCCTTAGAATTAATATTTCCTTCAATGCCACTTGTGAAGGGTTGCGTGCAAATTCTTCACCATTTTCACAGTTTCCACATGAATTCAAACTTCGTCTTACAAGCTCTGTTCTTTAGTTCTCTCCACATTAGCTTGACGGTATTTGAATCAGGGCTCTATTATCAAAACGATGATACTTTAATCACCCAGATTCTGTTGCGTTACACGCGATCTGTATCATGGAGCTCCAACATGCTGCAAATCTTGCCGTCATCTAAGTCTAGTATAAAATTATCCTTCAGAGTTGGATGAGTACACACACACACACACACACACACACACACGGGGAGAGAGAGAGAGAGAGAGGGAGGGGGGGAGTGAAAGTAACGCCTCATGGGCTTATAACTTTAGAGTCGGATATTGTTGGTATTGCAGTAGAATCCTCCTCTGAATATCTCATTCTTGTTTGTCTTTTAATTAGGTATATTCATGAGATCAATAAAAAAATAGCATGAATAAAAAAAGTCCTTAAACTTGATGAAAATATTTTTGCACTGCCAAAATGTTTATTATCAAGAGGAAACATCAAAGTATTTTTTAATATTTTTTACTATTTTCTAATCATTCCTAGAACGTCCAAAATTTTAGTTAAAAATCTTGTTTTTTAATCAGCAAATTTAAAAGAAAATCAATCATCAGCCATGTTTTTCACTTTTGTTTACAAAGTGAATTTCTCCGTTTTAGATTCTTTTAAAAATCAATTATAATTTTTTCAAAATTTAATTTAAGAAATTATAAAGTTTATTTAATATATTTTGAAACAAACATTACTTGTTTTCTGCGCTGAAAAAATCTACTTTAAAATAAGAGAAAGCCGGTCTTAAAAGTGGTGTTGATTTACAAGTACCATGTGATGATTTCACCACGCACCAACATCTTCGTGAGGAAAGTTATCCTACCGAAGGTCAGAATTGACATTATTTAGCTTTAAGTGAACCAAATTATTTACCTAGTTATTTTTAAGGAAAACTATATCAGCGCTCTAACCATTTTTTAAATTGTTTTTTGGTACTTAGCTTTCACCTTTATGTTTACGATGCTTTATGGAAAAATATAATACTATAAAAAAATAAATTAAATAAGACATGGACAGTGAGATAAAATTCCATAAGAAAGATACCATTTTATTGTATCACGTTTCTTCAGGGCTTCCGTACATTTGAATTACAGCAGTTTACTGGATACAAAAGGCAAGCAACAGAACGTTGATTGTAAAAAGCTTGTGCAATTTATAATCTGTACAGATTGATCTATTTAATAAAATCATAAAGAAAAGGATTCGCCATTTCCACTAATTTTACAATATTTAACAAATTTAATCTAAAAATAATAAAATAATTTAAGAAATAAGAATTAATTCTTTTAAAAATACATTTTTCATCGAAAAAGTTTTTGCCTTCAGACAATATTATGCATATACATAAAAACAACTTAAAGCAACTAAAAGTATTTGAAATTAAATAATATCTTTGTTTTATTGGGTTTTGTATGTTACAATTCAGAGCTGATTTTTAGGTAGATGAGGTCCGATTTTTAAAAAAAACAAAACATGATTTACTTTCGTCAAAGCCTTGTACTTTTAACTAATATAATGACTTGCGTGCTTCAACATTGAATTTCTAGAGTTTTCATAAATTATTTATGAGGAGGGTAATATATATAAAAAATATTTTTATCATGAGTTTAAAAAAAATAATTTTTATAATAAAAATCCATCATTCCTGAATAGTTTCTGTAAATTTCATTAAAATTCGACAATTATTACTATTTTTGTAAGATTTTCAAAATTAATGTCTGTCATTAAAAACAAAATGCACAAAAATTTGCTTTGTTATTTATTACTTCCGCCGACGAAGAGAAACAAAGGTTTTTTTTTAATCAAAAGTTAGAATGTTCTAAAAAGACTGAAAATTTGTTTTTAAAAATAATTAAAAAAATACTTTCTTCTTTCCTTTTAATAGTAATATAAACATGGATAACAGTTGAGTAGTTGCTTGGTATAATGTTGCCTAGCTTGAAAATGCATTGAAATAGAAGCGATACATTGATGTTTGCTAAATTTTTACGGATAAAGAAAAATAGTTGCGTGTATTGTTAGGCAGTGGGTAATTCATTTCCTAAGTGGTCTTACTGATTCGTGACAATTAAATTTGGATGATGACGAAGTCAAAATTTCACAAAGTCAAAGCTAAAAACTTGTTCTCTCGAAGAGTATATTCTACGTGTATCTCCTTGAAAGTATATCGGAACTTTCCAAGCTTCCATACATGCGTATAAATAATAATTACACGTAAATAAATCTTATAAACTGATATATATGCAATTGTATGGATATAAGCATTTTTTCATGATTTTTCTTTAACTATCAAAGGAAAATCTATATTTTTGGTATATAAACATAATAAGTAATATTTTTGGTATATAAACATAATAAGTAAATCATATATTCTTTGAGATTCAGTCTCTGAGATTCATGCAGACATTCATACACGTTCGGTAGACAGATTTAGAAGTTTACGAATGTAATAACTACTATAATATTCGAAGAAAATGGTGCATACTGAGGATTTTGTTGGTGTTAATAGGACATTGATCATAACTGAAATAAGCAAAACACTTGTACAACATGGAGAGGTGTCTAAGAAGTTTTCTTTCGTGCATTAAGATTTGAGGATAAATAGTTTGTAAAAATGAAATTATAAATATGCATTTTAAAAGGCGAAGGGGCTTTAAACGAACTTAGATAAGCGAGAATGAAAAAAAAAAACAACATGCAATTTGTTTTTACTATAGCTTACTAAACCAGAAACATGAAACGGGAGAATAATTCTAAAACAGAAAACATGTCCTTATAAGATCAAAGAGACTATCACTAAATTTCAGATAAAAATAAAGAAAAGATTCTAATGTGTGCGAAATAGGGAAATAACTCATATATGAATATCATATTGATAATTATAATTAAAGAAAATTCATAGGCAAATTGAACGGAAATAGCAATAATGCTGGGAAATATTAATGTCAACCTTGGACTTAATAAAAATGAAGATACATAAAAACGAATTTAGATAAATTTGAAAATAAATAATTTTAAACTAATCAACAGCAGAATGAGAATTGAGCAAAATTAGGTTAAACATGGAAAATATAGAATTTATGAGAAAAGAGCTTGAAGGATGCTAGATCATACATACACAACTGCTAACATTAAATAACAGAAAAGTGCGGAGTAGTAAATGCATGGGAAACATAACCGAATCAAAAGTGTATGCTTCAAAGATGTAAAAGAAATAAAAAAAATACTAGGCTCTCCAGGAGATATTAATGTTTCCGAATTAATTACAAGGAAAATACTAATATGAAACGTAGAAAAGTACCAGGCAAAAATGGCATAGTTATAAATATTTTTAATGTCAGAGGAATTCACAAAAGATTAGCACCCTTATTTAGCCAGTTCATACAGAAAATAAGGGCACCATAAAACTGCAGTTTATGAGTAG
The DNA here is from genome assembly GCA_903632075.3 of Acanthosepion pharaonis. Lineage (NCBI taxonomy): Eukaryota > Metazoa > Mollusca > Cephalopoda > Sepiida > Sepiidae > Acanthosepion > Acanthosepion pharaonis. The sequence continues at coordinate 1,246,780 of CAHIKZ030000324.1, forward strand.
CAACTCCGCTTTCTAGATAAAGGTAATAATAAAAACCTTGGTGATTACCGCACTCTCTCGTTACAATCAAACATATATTAATTAACAAAAAAACACTTACAAGTAGGAGTGATTACTCAATAGCAGATCATCAACAAAGAATAGGCCGAAAACAATAGATCGGGAAAAGATAACAAACCACTTTTGATTAGCACTTGTTGATTTCGAAAAGTTCTTTCAGTTTGTAGTATATTCGGCAGTCTTTAACTCACTCCGAGGGTAACGTAAAGAGTATTAGCGAAAATAATATAGCATTTAATAAAAATAAGTTTAAGATATAGAAAGAGAAATATAGATCGGAGAGATATCTGCATACGAAATTATTAATTTATACAATTCTAATTGGTGGGACATAGCAAGAAACAAGGATAAACGTTAGAGAACAAGATTGCTTGATTGATCGCTAATGGATAGTAAATGCTTTAGAAAACCAAAGAGAAGGTGTCGAAATTATATAGAGCGAGTCTGGTAAGACATAGCAGAAAATCGAACAATCACTGGCGTTAGGAAATATTAGCTTTGTCTACCAGTGGACTCGAAAGGAGCTGATGATGGTGATGATACCTAAAATTACTATGACGATATTGGAAATAATATCATCATTACTCCCTTTGAAGTCACGTCCATTATTTTTTGGTTTACGTTCCTTAACGTGATTTCTTCTTTACAACAGTTAATACCTAGTAATTTTCTTCCTTTCACAATTAAAAATAAATTACCATTCAAACGAATATAGGAAGCGAAAAAACTTCAGATTACATAGGAACATTTCTTCTGCACATTTTTTAGTGTACGCAGAATTTGTCGATATATTAACATCATTCTTGGAGAAATGAAAACTGACTTTTGGCAGATTAAAAGCTATTTCCTTAAATTTATTCGAAATTTTATTCACACACACGCACATGTATATATATTCACCAATATGTAATATATTTTGCTACATTTGAATGCAATAATTGTAAAACTATTAATGCTATTCAACTGAACTTTTGCCAATCATAGCCATCTTATCTAAAATTTAGGGACACAAATATACATGTGAAATTATTAGCTGTTTACCTGCTTGTTTTACTTTGTCTCTTCTTTCTCTGTCTATTTCTGTTTCTGTCTCTATTATACGTGCGTGTATGTTTGTGTATATATGTGTGTGTAAAAAGAAAAGCAAGAATTAATAGATCGATCGAAATTACATGGAATGAAAAATGATCATGGTAGCCTAGGTTTTGGCTTCAATAATTCCAAATCTTATTTTAAATGAATGCAGACCGATGCATATCTTGTTTTTCCTTCATGTCCGAGACATGTCAAATGAAACAAAAAATTATGGACTTACTGGTCTACAAATAGTTTGTTTTCGTTTCTGATATCAACACAGAGAGGAAGTCAACGAAGGTATACAAAGAGAAATTTTGCTTTGTCAAAAACACCTGGAAGTAAAATGAATCCATCAGATGAAGGATGTTTATCATTTTCTCAGGACTTACCGAAGACACTTTATTCGGTTCAAGTAACTGTGAGTTGATTGAATAGTAAAGCTTTGTTTTTAAGCTTTTGCGTTCGAAAGTAGAAGTGTTTCATTAAATCAAAAGCATTTTCTTACTCCTTTATTGATCAAACGTCATATCCAAGCAATATGCTTTTATAAATCGGTCGATTTTACACCCCGCAATACACACATTCATACATGCATTTGCACAAGAATACATGCACTTACTGACAAAATAACAGTGTTGATACAGGCAAACTTTTTAAATAAAGCTTTCTTGCAATATGACATCATCCAAACATTGATTTCAATTCATTTTCAGAGGATATTATTGTATTTTGTAAACGAAAGCTTAACTGGTGGCTTGGACTTCCTGTTCTCGAATAACAAACACAAACACAAACAAAGTATATAAGCATGCTCCTGCAATCATATATTACACGTGAGAATAAAAGGACTAGTTGTTTTAGTAACCCTGGCAAAGTGTATTTGCTTGCTATCAGTGTTCGTCAGTAATGAATAAAACGTCGTACTTGTGATGAGGAAGTGCCGAGCTTTAAGATTCGGAACGGGCCAGAAACTGGGTAGGTAATTCTTAACACCCCTACAATCCTCAGCTACCATGACTATCGGATCTTGAATAAATGACGTAGAGTTGCTGTTGTTGATACGAACTGGTGTCACTCTTTTTTCTTTCCTCTTTAAGTTGGAAGATTTTTTTTTCATGTAAGGGAGCAGGATAGATTTAGCTATGGGTATTAATAGTTGAGGAAAAGAGTGTGCGAACTCGAGAATAGGGTGGGGGTAAAGAATCCGAAATGATGAAGTAGAACGGGGCTAAGACGAGAAAGAGTAAAAAAGACTTCGCGTACCGAATTCGTTAGGGTCAATGGGTGATGTCAGAGTTACATGGAACAGGATCAAGGGGTGAAGCATTGACGTGGGTCGGGGAGTACAAGCGATGTAGCGGATGTGAGAATGAAAAAGACGCCGAGAAAAATGTACATAGTCTCGGAGGAAGAGGAAAAAATGTCTTAACAGAATATAGAAAAAGTAATTTTATTTTGCTCTAATTGTCTTAAATTCAATACTCAATCATAATTATATATATATATATATATATATATATATATATATATATATATATATATATATATATATATATATAAAAACCCTGATCATGTTAATGGTTGAACATCCGTTTTTTTTTGCAACTTGTTAAAGTAAAAAAATCTCTTTCTCTGATTATATATAACAAATTAAGTTTTATATTTTTCATAAATCCTTTGTTAGTATGACGATCTATTTTTATATTTATCAATCTATTCATTCTTCTAAACTATTATTCTGCTTACTTTTGTAAATGCAGGTATTTATTACTATTTAACTGTAATTTTCATTCGTTTCATTCTATCTATCTATCTATCTATCTATCTATCTATCTATCTATCTATCTATTTGTGTGTCTTTTATTCTCAGTATTTGTGTTTCCGTAACGCAACTGACTCATGATAGGAATAAAATCTTAGAAGTATCTATTTTGAGTATCACTGAAGATCAAACAAGGATTACTAACTTTGGCATTGTTCAGTTAATATTTAAGGTTCGATTGAATAAATATGAATTTGGAAATCCTGAAGGCACAACCAGAAATTGGTTTGGTTTAGTTATTTGAAATATGCTCACTTCCCCGGCATTACATCCTTATAGATTTGTTGTAAATTCTAAAATATTCTGAAAATATTCAAAACTTATTTACATCCACTTTGTATCTATACTGTTTTGTGTTTTTGACTTTTAAAGATATGTAGTCATTTAGATGAATAGACTGCCCACGGCTCTGTTGTATAAAACAAAGTGATAAAATTACACGAGATTAAGATACTTGAGTATGGCAGTGCATTTCACGCTAACTGCTGCAGCATAGATAAATGATCTCCAAGCATTTCAAGGAGAGGAAATGGGAACTTAACATTCAACACATTCAGTTGGATGAAGTTTTGAGTTCTATATACTGATTATCGCCAATGCTGATTATAAAAGGACTTTATTTATATATATATATATATATATATATATATATATATATATATATATATATATATATAAAATTTTCTCAGAGTTTACCTGTAGAAAAAGACAATATTTATAAAGGTAAAAGACAATAGAAAAACTGTAATATTAGGCAACGCGTTTCGTCCAATGTGGAATTTTCAATTCATTTCTTTTTTGCCTTGAAAAAGTCTACATTAGACGAAACGCGTCGGCTAATACTACAGTTATCCTATTGTGTTTTACCTTCATATATATAGTTAGTTCAGTTAAATTAGTTAAATAACATATTATGTACAGTGTTTTTTTTTAAAGTGATGTCTGATCACATTCGCTAAATGTTTATCCGACAATTATTAGCGTGTAAAATGCCTGATATATGAGAAAAAAAGAAGCCAATAATAATTTATGGAAAACTTAATTAATAAAGAGAATTATCTTACTCTCAAAAAAGAGCTGAAAATGTTTTAAATTTTTCATTTTGTAAATTATGAATGTTACAATAGCTGTGCAATTAATTAAAATATTTTTATGGTTCAGATGGAATATAATGCTATAATGAGGTGTAAACTATCATCATAAATAAAATTGCGAAGATCAAGAAGGAAAAAATCAAATAGACATGAGTCAACTTAATACATAAACCACATATTTAACTAGGCTCAGAGCGCCAAATGTTAGTTGAGTAATCACGACGACAGCTTTAACTATTTAACTAGTATTCAAATATTAAAAATAAATAAACTTAATATTAGATGATGTTCAGGGAAACAAGTCTTCCGTTAATCTAATTCCGAAGACATCGTCATCTATTTTAAGATTTTTGTTATGTATATAAAGTCATAAGCGGAAGAAAACCGGAAATATGACATAATTTTTTTTTTTTTTTTTATTTAATCACTTAGTTATTGCTTCTGTTAATTTAAAACGGTTATACGTCTGGTAGAAAACCAATTCCTGTTGGATGTTTTAAAGTGTTGTGTGTAGTGGGGCGAGTTCTGTAGCAACAAGAGAAATTGTGTCAGATACCATTTGCGGAAATCTAACACTAAAAATACCCAACGGTGCGTACAGGACAGAGAAACTATAACCAAATGAAATATATAATATACCACAGCAACTTTTGATACATATCATACTTACAGTGTATATGCAATCAAAGGTCAACATTCTGTAAAGACTTACAATTTACCCTATCTTTTCTTTTAATATAAATTTGACTCCGTATAATTTTATTCACGATTGTGAAATAGTGAACACATCCGCAATTTTTCTTTTTACAAGAATTCGTATCACTCGGCTAAGTTGCCAAAAGACGCTGAGATTTGGAACTATGGCACAAATGCTGCCGCCTGAAACGGCAACCTTAAGAAAGGGGTTACACGATGGCAGATGCAGCGTGGTAGGAGTTTAGTAAAAGCGAGAATAAATAGGCTACGTAGGCTATTGGGATATGTAGGCGTACTAGACGCCATTCCAAATTGAACCGGCACTAGCTAGGGCACGCCGTAAAGCCAGAGGCTGTCTTTTAGATCGGCATGATCTTTATCAGGGAGGGTAGTAAGGTGAAGTTACGACACATAGCGTAATAGAACACTTCTCTTCTGCTTCTTTCTGCTGTGGCCCTTTTCGTTCCACAACCTTCCTATACCCTAACCATTCATCTCTCTGTATAGTCTAACCTCATCGCCCTACCCATACTCAACGACTAGCTCTTTGACATTCTTCCACCCTTCGCAGTCTTCTTTGTTCTTCCACATCTACTTGTAAATTATTTACGTTACTTTTCAATTTTATTTCACCGTTTTCCTCTCTTTTCCTGGCTTCTTTTTCACCATCATTTTTTAAATCTATTTCAATAATACCCCATTTACCAAGGCACGAACATCTTTAACTGCCTACATTGGATGTATACATAGAAATCTAGATGCAAATATCTCACAATTCTTAAATTCACGTCAACATATATTTACACAGACAAAACATGAAAAATAAATCGAATTCGCTTCGGCGCGTACAAAAGCCGGTATAAAAAGATAAACGTTGATGATCTTTATAGTGGCACAAAAATGAAATCAGATATTGATGGTCATAGATACCAAGGACCTTGCAAGTATAAAAATAATTGGAATAGTTACGTAAAGACATCTATTTACTAAAAGAATGACATAGAGTAAGACATAGGATTAGGTATTCATTCAAGAACTTACTTCATACAAAATATACGCAGATTCAAGAATATGCTGATTGATAGCGAGTTTAACATACCAATATATCGTGTTTTACGTATATGTGCATGAGTGTACTGAAAAGTTCTCAGGCCGACGCACTTCCCAAAATATGAAACTGGACCAAATGACCAAACATCAGATGCTTTTGGGAAGGTCTTTTTCGTTGTGTCGAGAACTTTTAACACTCTCTCATATATGCCGGAACATATTGACTACTTAACAAATACAAACATAAACCCGCATTCAAAAACACGCACGTCTACGTTTCATTCCAAGTTTAAACTTTTGTCCGCTCCAGTAAATACATATTTCAGTACTTATTGGTAAAGTGACAACATATTACACACATGTGTAAACTACATATTTGGTGAATTAGAAAAAAACGCACATGAACGTATGTAGACACATATATGCATTTGTGTTTAATTGCAGACATATAATATTACCCTTTCAACAATATTCATAATCAGTTTTATGGATTGTTGTTTCCACACGTTGTGCAGCATCACTATATCACTATTTCGTAACCCCCCTTTCTCTTTCTCTCTCTCTCTCTCTCTCTCTCTTATTTCTTATCAAAACATAAGTGTTGGTAAATCAACAACTTATGAAAAACAAGCATTGAAAACTGTAAACTTAAATATTGTGCCCACGGCCTCCAAAGTGAGTGTCGCAATATTCCAGGCGCTTCACTTTTACTGAAACAACTACTCGAACGATCACTTTCTCATATTTCATTTATAAAGATTTTCATTTCATAGTATACGCTCATCCTTGTACACCTACATATGCTCGCACGTTTGTATCTCTCCAAATAAATACCACACATCCACACCTACGCATACCGATTTGTGGATAAGGCAAGTATGCACGCGTTTAAATGCGAGTAAGAGAAAGAGAGAAATAGAAGAGAGCGAGAGAGAGAGAGAGAGAGAGAGAGAGAGAGTTGAACGTAAATACATATTAGTACATCGAACCAAACACATACAATACACTCACAAACACACACACACATACATACAAAACATTTTACTTGGAATTACATCGACACCTCTCCAAATTTCTTATATATATATATATATATATATATATATATATATATATATATATATATATATATATATATATGTTTCCTACCTTCTTTCCCTACCGAGCATAGCCCACCGTGTGAATAGAAGCCTAGAGTCATCTTGGCTCCAGTCTGAACTCAACGACTGTCTACCCAATTTGACATTAGAGATCGGCAGAAGCAGGGCAAAAAGAGGAATGAAGCAAGTAGTGGCTGAGGGGTGAAATGAGATAAGAATAGGGGTGAGGAGTCAAAGAGGTTGAGTTGGGAGGTGTGTTCCTTTGTGAAACAGCAACAGTAGCACTAAGAGGAAACAGGAAAAGAGTTGAAGATGTAGAATGTGATCTTGGGATTAGAGACGTGTTAAAGCTTGGGGCAAGGTTAGAGGACATAAGGACAAAGAATGGCTACATGCTTTACATATAACCTCGAATGGGATAGATATTCTTTAACCAGTTATAGCATACGAGTAGTTTATTCTTTAGTATGTCAGATAATTTATCTTTCCCGTAGTTTCTGTGTTCTTGATCGTCTCATTAACCGGCTTACATAATCAAACATCCCACATTTGGCTACTCACATATGCTCTTAACTGGACCTTTCTTTTTGACTTTTTTTGCTGAGAAACAATTAACTAAGAATTTTCTTCACATCTTTCTTTCTTGTGAAAAATATTATTTTCAGAAACTTTTTTTTAAAAGGAAATTTATAATTTTGATGAAGTCAATTAAATCAAATGAAACATGACATTACAATGTATTTTACGAGTTATTGTGAAAAGTCTATTGAGCGTATAAAATAATTTAACACATGAATTGAATTAGATGACAGAGATCTTAAACACAAAATGTTTTTTTTATAGAAATGTTGGAATCATTATATATATATATATATATATATATATATATATATATATATATATATATATATATATATATATATATTTGTAATGATTATATATATATATATATATATATATATATATATATATATATATATATATATATATATATATATATATATATATATATAATGCTAGAAGCATGCTCAATCTACGATCGAACTCATGAAAGCATACCGAATGCAAATTATCTCATTTTATTTCACTAGCTTGACTATCAATAAATATTTCCAACTTAAAGTTTCTTGAAGGAATTTTTATGCTCAAAAGATTTCTTATTTATTGCATTTTGAAAGAGGATCATTATACGTTATCTAAAGTGATTTTTTAGGTTTGATTAATTCTTCTATGTGCCGTGTCACTTCATGGTATGTAGCTGAGCATGGCTCTTCAAAACGCCCTATACTTTGTAGTTTTTAGTGAGGTTTGTCATTTCTAGGAACCACCAAATTTTTGAGCAATGTATTAAAATTTAAATTTAAATTTAAAATTATTTTAACATCACCTTTTTAATAAAATGTTGTACGCATTTCAATAAGTCTTTAAGACATTCTTAAACATTGCCACGAAAAGTGAAAAATGATGAGAGAAAAATTAAGACATTTTAAAAATCTCTTAAAAATCAACTTTCAAAGACAATTTATAAAATTAAGAATTAATTAACAGAATTTCTAAAAATTATAGATCACGCAATAGCAGTTAACACCACAACACATTAAAAAAAACTGCCTTAAATTTTATTAATTACGAAAGCACTAAACTACCAAAATATAGTAAGTAGTTTCATTTATTCTTAAAAATAATCAATTTTAACATTCTGTAACCAATAAGGTAGGAATATATTTCTTATTCTATAAATAAAATTATTTCTTTATAAAACTTCACTTTGCTTTCTTTCAGCTACCAACTTCATGAAATATTCTAGATACCGCCATACATTATATACATGGTTATTTTATAACCTATATAAACAATGGGGGTAATTCAGAATTGTTGAATTATTTCCCATTTGATCTTCCGCATAAAAATCAATGTAATATTTGAAAAAAGAAAAAACGGAATACAAATCTTTTAAAATATTTCTGACAGGAAAATGATATCAAACTTTATATATTTTGATTCTGAAGATGCACCTTTAATTAATAAAAGAGATCATCTTTGTCATCAGCAAACGGAAGAATTATAAATGTTTCAAAAATGAATATTTATTACAGATTATTTTCCTGTCAAATCTGAAAGAAATTCATATGTTTTATTAAATTATGCAAGCAACGACCATCAACAAAAATTACTTTTTGAGTCTTATTGAATTATTTTTAAGATTCCAGGACATATTTATTCAATATAATCTAATTTTATTTTACAACTGTGTTTTATTGTAATACTATCTTAGGAGAAGGGCAACTCTGAATTTAAAAACAGTATGTAGTGCTGGTGAAGCATTTACTATATGCAACTAATGAAAGGATCATCAAATTCATAATGTTTATGACTTGGTAGAACTAGCCTTGGTAGAACTAAATTAAATTTTGATATATATATATATATATATATATATATATATATATATATATATATATATATATATATATATATATATATATATGTAAATGATATACATACAATTTAAATTGCTTCTAAACTATTTGTTATACATTAACACTTCTCGTAGCTTATTGATCCAATTTGGAATCTTCGCTAAGTTTTTATAAATTAAGAGAAGAATCAAATATTAATTTCGAAGTGCTATCAGAAAGAATTAAAATGTGACTAAAGATCATAATGTTAAAATGGGTTGATATGTAGCAATGTGTATCTAAACATTGGCATCAAAAACCAAATTGGGCAATCAAGATAGAAAGGAATTGTGTAATGGGACAAGAGTTCGTCATTCGTATTTGGGGTTGACGATTTCTGACCGTGTCACCTCGTGTTTAAGATCGACGCAGGAATTGATCTGTTTACATGTTCACGAAGAACTGTGAATAGAACAATATAGGCAGTGTCAGCAAAGCACTGGGAGAAGTCAAAGATCAGTAAGTTTCGAAATTTTTGTTGCACGAGTATATCTAAGAGTAATTAGTCGAGACAAGCTATTAATTATCGGCTGATTGAAAGAGTCAGGAGAATTCAAGACTTGTATTTAATGTGTAGACTCACACACGGAGATGGAAAACATTTTTAGTCTGTTGTTACTTGGGGCACGAAATGGCTTATTAATTCTAACGCTTTCAAAACGAAACTGCTTTCTTTTAATAGTCTTAGAGATTTTTTTTTGACATTCATCAACGTGGCTGATGCTAACCTCCAGGAGAGTTATTCGTTTGCACCTTTTCCGGCTAACATTTTCCGCTGACATGAAATGGAAAGATTATATTTAATCAATTACTAGATCTACTGCTAGTAAATTTGGTTTACTGTGTCGTGCAAGATATTTTTTATTGACAGAATCTATCTTTGTAAGTCTACCATTCCTCCCTACATAGTATATTGCTGTCATATCTGGGCCGGTGCTTCCGCTATGTACTTATAGATGTTTGCTAAAATCCAAAGAAGAATCTGCAATATTATCAGTCTTGACTTGGCAGCTAGTTTTTAGTCACTTTTCCACCGCCGTAACGTAGCTTTTCTGACTTTTCTATAGATATTTTCATTGTAATTGTTCTGATGAATTTTCCTCTTTGATACCGAGACTTTATGAATAATCGCGGTACTAGATTAACAGCCAAGTGTCAACATTTTACAGTTGAAATTGTTAGCTGTATCCATAAGTTCTGTAATGATAATTTCATACTTCTCGCATATGTAACTCTCTTCAGGTTTCTTCCTTTCCACTCAACTTTAATCTTCAAAAATTTAACCCTTTGCATTTTAGTAGCTTTATTAACCTACTTGGAGTGAAATAAGTTAAAAATATCTGTATTCTGTGCTTCATTTAAAAATTTAAACGACAATTAAATATGCAAACTGTTTAGGCAAATCAAAAACTCTTATGACATTTATACAGTGTCATAAAATATTAAACGAATACGTAACAGGAATGAAAAGCGATATAATTCCTGTGTGGACAAAATTGGTGACATGTATTTTTCAAAGTGCGTCAATCCTAATATCTAACTAAAGAACACATATTCACAATAACAAGAGCGATATTTGCATTGATCCAAGTCATTACCACATTCAAAGCGTATCTAGTGAAATCAACAATGGCAATGTTACAGTTCGTAAGCGAACATTCTTTCAACACACATTCACGCACACATCGACACACACAGAGACACAAATACAGACACACACACAGACACACGCACATCAATATATACATGATTTGGAATATATCAATTTAAACTAAGAAAATCTAAAGCAAGAACCTGTTTTTCGGAAGATAACCTAATATATTTTGCAGATGTTCAAAAATCTGTCATTCCATAGCGGCTTTTATTTCGGTTTTATTATTGAAAAATCAAATTTAAAATTTGTCGCTTAAAACTTGAATATATTGATGTTTCTCTCTTTCTTCTCTGTATCCAAATAAAATACACTGTAAACTTTTCTTCATTAAGTTTTATTTAATATCGAAATTTTTGGCAGTAAGCAGCTGAGGTGTTCATTGATCTAAAATTTTAGTAATTTCACTCACGCTGATATGTTTTCATGACTTCATGAATAACTTTTAATATTTCTACTGTGCCTAATAAAGATTCAGTCAAATAGACCAGAAACATGTCAGAAAGTGTTTGTGAAAGGAACAGAAGAACAACATTTATAATGCATGCAAATGCAAATATTAGATCACCTACATGAATTAGCATTGTAATATTTATTTATGTATTTTATTATCAATACAGCGACCAAAGTTTCGACCATTTAATAAAACATTAAATCATTTACTCGAATCATGAATTCCAATAAGGAAGTACATAAATAATATATTAAAGTTTTCAATAATTTAGATTCTCACAAACTTTAATATGAGCTGGTTGGATTTACCACGACGAGATAAATCAATACATCTGTTGCTTAATGGTAAAAAACAACAACAACAACGAAAAAAAAACACATTTATTTTAAATATTTAATTTCTAACATAATCCTTTGTATCGAATTACCTGTTCTAAATGTCATCCTCTTTACTGGGATAAGCTTAAAGTCCATATTAATATTAATTTGAAGAAAACACAAATCGCGAAGTGGGGGGGACATGATTAAAAGATATTTTGTGCTGATTTGGAATATGTTAAAAAATTGATTTGTATTTTCTTGTCTTTATCATTATCTTTTCTGTTACTTTTTAAAACGACTATCTCAATTCTTATAATTGATAATATTATTATTATTATTATTATTACTACCATGAAAGGTGTTGCTTGTGTTTCATACATCACATTGACTACTCCTTTTATGGCACCTTGTGAACTCGTAAAATTGTGCCCATGATAAAACCTGCCGGTTAAAGAAGGCAATTACAAATGATATATGCAGGAAGCACTCTTCCGTTGAAGGACGTACACGTTTAGTGGTGCGCACTGATGCAAAACTGATTCACCGATATCCTTTTCTCTCTCGTGCGCATATGATAGAATATTATGAATGATAAATAGGTCAAGAAGTAGTTGATGGTGATGATAATGGTGATACAAAGAAAATACAAACTTGCTATTTTGGGACATTTAATCATATCCCATTTTATATGCGATTTTTATACAATTATCATTCTAAGACTTCATCATCTATTACAAGCAACATTATATTTCCGTACAGACAGGAATAAATTTAAAATATTCTTCACAGGCAACAAGTTGCTTTTAGCCGTCTAGGGATGATCATATTTCCCCAAATACCCCATTGTGGCTTATTTGGGGAAATATTGGCCGTTTTTCATTCAACAACAACTGCAGCGCATGAATTAATACTGGCATTACAGACATCCAAATAACAAATGAAAATTGTCAAGATGCAACCTTTCGTGATTTAATTTCATTTTGATTTTAAATAATACATCTATAAGAGATCAAATAATTACACTCGATTAAAGTTTGCTCGTAAAACGAATCTCCAGACAAAATGACACCATTTTTCTTCCTGCAAAATATAAAAGCGTTTTTTTAAGCATATCATTAGTTCCAATCCCGATGACAACGGCATCTGAAGCTTATCATTATAAAATTAATAATTCACATGCGTAGAGAGGTGCAATGCTGAGGAAATTATTTTTAAAGGGATCATTTTCAAACAAATAGTAAATGCTTAAATAAAATTAAAAGAGTGAACTGGTTGAGTAGGTTCCTTCTTGATAGGCAAACAAGTTTTGACAAAACTATGAAAATACATATGATAAGTGGAAAAGATAAATACTCTAACTGTGTCGACATTTATTAGATTTAATGGAACATTTCGACATGGTATAATGGTTAGCGTGCTTGTCTCTCTAGATCAATTACGACACTTTCGGCTTTTTGATACATCTACGCTACACTTCATACATCGCTACACAACACTGGCATATCGTTGGAAAGTTTTAAGAAGATATTTCAAAATCGTTTCATGAAATTTCATGATTTGATATTAATGAAATAGTTTCTAGCGCACAAAGAGACTTCTTTCTTTGTCATTTTTTCAAGAAATTTATTTAGCGAGGTTTTTGAAAATGAAAGTCTTTTATTTGTACGGACACATTAGTGGATATTTCGTGTAATGTTTTGTAGAAGCAAACAAACATACCTCACCTTTGGTATGAATTAACTTCTATTTTCTCTTGTTTTTTATTTCCTGCGAATAGATTAATACTTGAAGGAAAAAGACTGTATGGGAACTGACAATATTTCCTGTCTTTTATGAATTTTTCTGAAAAATGATTGTCAGAAATAACGGGAAAAGTAAAATAAGTAATATTGGAGAAAATTAAGCTATTGTAAAAAATATTTCTTAGTAATCTTGTTTGATAATTGAACGTCTCGAAGAATGTATTAAAACTGAAAGGTCAGATTTACGTTCATGCTTCCATTACATTTGTTGCCACTGGTGATAATTCGAATTTCTAAATCAATGTATTTTGCTATTTACCAGAAAAGGCAACCTCGATATTATTATTTTTGTATTGAGATAAACCAGACTAAATAAAAGAAATAAGCAATGTTAGAGTAAATTGACTATAAGTAACGAATTAAGAGCAAAATAAATCTCTGGCTCTCTATTTGGAGTTAAAACAAATATACATCTACGAATAAATGATTTTCTATTTTTTGCAAGTAAAATGTTAAAGCCTGTACAATATGACCACTATCAGGAAAAAAACACCCAAAACGTCGTCAGAGCCACGAAAAACTGCCATTTTGTCTTAGCAATCAGTTGTAAATTTTCAAAACCTCAACAGCTTGGTAACAGCTTTATACCCAGACAATAAGAATATTGACTAACATTATTCTTAAAACATTGAACAATATTAATTTTTGTTCATGAAATGTTTCGAATTATTGATTATTAAAGAAACAGAAAGGGAAATTAACACGTGAATTATAAAACATAAATATTGTACGGTGTATTTAGGAATCTATCAGTACATAACAAACATGTGCTTTTACATTGAGTCTTGTATCATACTTGAAAAAAATCTGTCAATAAATCGTTTTTATTAATGGGAGATGACATGAACTATTTCCCAACGATACAGTTTCGAAGAGCATCTCTGGTGAAATCATTTTTATCCTGAGATCCATTTGTTAATGCATTTAAACATAATTCAGTTATGACATACTTGTGGACTTTTTGAAAACAGGACTGGTCCCAAAAATTGAGGGCTGCAATATGTCGGGAATTATCATCTATTCTAACACCGTTTGTAAATATAGGATAACAAAACTACGAAGCATCAAACTATACTACTGTGAAACATTTCACAGATGATTATGAAAACTAAAAAATAACTGTAATAGGAACATTTGACATGAAAGTACATTGAATTGGATATATATTGGGATTAAATTTTACAACGTTAACATGTACTAGGGTGTACTTTTGGATTGATTTCCAATAATTTAACTAGCAAATAAGGAAAACATATTTTCTTCTGAGATCAGTGTTTTCATTTTTCTAAATTAATGTGTCTGACATATCTCCGATGATAGTGATTAAAAAAATCATGATTCGCTTGTGTGTTTTGTTCAGTGGTCGAACAGTGAACAAAACACACAGGTATGATTTTTAATATCAATGGTAGCTACGGTTGTAAGCCAAATATCTCGTAGGTTTCACTCATTATTATCTTGAAGACTAAAACTCGAAAAAGATTAAGACAATTCAAGTACCGTCAATTAATATCATATTAGTTTAGAGTTTTTGCGGGTCAAGCGCTATATCAGAATCTCCTTTCTCAACTCCCTTCTAAGGTTAGTTGGTTTGCTAAACCACATCTCTCTCTGATATAGTTACTCACAAACACCAAGTTTCAAATTGGGTCCTTCTGACTGCTTGAAAATAATGTTGTGAAGGAGTACTTTTCTCAAGCCTATTCATTTGTTTTGTTAGTTTTTTTTAATTTTTAAGAAGCAGACTTGTGCGGCTTCAATCAGGTTCAGAAGTAAAGCCTTCATCTGAGAAATATTTTCGCTCTAGGTATTGGAAAGGGTATGAGGCTTGTATCTTTTCACATAATTTTTGATAGAAGAAAACAGTCTAGAAATAATCAAATACTCAACCAATAATTTATGAATCGCTCGCAAATACTAAAATATTTCTTCCGTAAATTTAAATTTATATTTCGTATACATCTCAAATGAATGATGCTTTATTTATTATACAAGTGGCGCAGAAAGGGTCTTAGTATGAGCCACTTTCAAAATCTGACCAAATTACCAAATATTACATCTTTTCTAGAGAGCTTCTTGTTCGAGTTGCAATTCTAGTATTGTATTTTCAGTTCTTAATTTGTTTGTCGGTAGATTTTTTTAACAACGGAAGATGGTGCGATTTTAGTTAACAAATATCACAAACTGTTAAGATAAGTAAAATAAATTCTAATAAAATAAATTCTAATAAAATAAATTCTAATAAAGTAATAATTATAAATTTAAATCGGGTCCCTTGGTGAAACATTTTATGTTATTCTCAAAAGTTTCCTTCAAATTATTGATAGTAGATAATGCTTATATTTCTGAGAATGTCAGAATAAACACCAGTTCAAAACTAGAGAAAATAAGCAGTTATAGAATCAATGATTGTACAAAACGTTACAGGCAATGAAATTCATATATATGTTTTGCAAATATGATGACTGAATGTAGAGAAATGATATGCTGTACCACTTTCGCTTTAACATGTTACATTCCCAAACTATTTCAAGTTAAGTTAAATTATCCATGTTGAACAACAAATATCATGAATTGTGAGAGTTCTATCCTTGTGCAATTATTTCTCTATTAAAGAATAAAACTCAGTGTCAAGCAATTTGGCAAAATAAAAACCTTTTATAAAAAGAGTAGCACGATATTTACAGTAGCAGATATAAGTGAGCAAGGATGTAGAGTACAAGAAAAAGTAGAGAAATGTGAAAATATCATGAGAGGAGTATAAAAAAGGATTAACGTATATGAAAACGAAGGAAATTGTTCGCTGAAGTTAACCCGTTAATATGCTATGGATTAGGATAATGTAAAATTCATTAGTTTCACTAGTTCTCAACCTACCGGTTGCGCATTCAGCTGAGAGCATCGAATATCGATTTTTTATTCATAGGCCAACTAAATTCTGGCCCGCTTGTTCTGGAAAATATCATTAATATTTATTTTTCCGTTTTTTTTTTCATAGAAAATAGAATGAATATAAAATAAACGTTTTACTGCTGGCCTTTTTTTGACTTTTCCAATACAATATATATATATATATATATATATATATATATATATATATATATATATATATATATATATATATACACGCAAACACAAACACACACACACAAACTCCTATTATTTGCAAGTCCAAATGAATACAACCTCTGCTACATTCGGATGCGGCATCAAAGGAATCCAGTGCTCCATTGGCAACGATAGGAACCAACTAACTTTAAATACACATACACGCACACACACACACACACACATATATATTTATTAAATCGAATATATATATATATATATATATATATATATATATATATATATATATATATATATATATATATATATATATATATATATTCGATTTAATAAACGTTTTTATTTATAAAGTTCCATATATCAATATTTGAGAAGATGCAAATTTAGAATATATTTACATCATTACTGCGTACCTTTTGTAGCGATAAATGAATTCTCTTAAGATAGTCTTTAGTTGCGACTCTACAAAAGAGGCATTCGAATGACAAGGGCACATAGAACAAAACCGTTACGCAAGGTGACTTAAATTAATGAGACAAAAATAGGAAGTAAGCGATAATTGGACTGGTAAGGTCAGTTGTCGGAGTTGAGCTACACGCACACAGCCATACACACAAATAGAGAGCGAGCGAGAGAGAGAGAGAGAGAAAAAGAGAGAGAGAAAAAGAGAGAGAGAAAAAGAGAGAGAGAAAAAGAAAGAGAGAATATGTGTGTTTATGTGTGTGTGTGCGTGTGTATACAATGGAGTCGGGTGTTTCAAGCCAGGCAAAGTAGTCAACATAACTTATAGGGAGGGGATCTTCTACGACTACTTGAATTGATGCTATCTTCATCTGAAAATTCGAAGGTTAATCACAAGAAAACCCTCGTATAATGTCTACACTCTTGTCCAATATTGGAGGAATATTTTGAACTTTTGTCTGATTTTTGGAAGGAGATTTTCAAGTTGAAATGAATATAAACAAGGTTTCAAAGAAAAACAGAATTTGTAAAAGCTTAATGATAAAAAGTACACCAACTGAGATGTGGAAAAGTCAGTATTTTTAAAAAAATATATCATCATACAAATATTCGTATGCTTTCAATGGAAATGTGCTTTAGGAACAACAATTAGGATTCAGTTGAATTATTTATTGTCTGATGCTATTTATCTATGGCAATTTTTAGTAGTATTAGACTGATTAATAAAAATTACAGATTATTGGGCCACACTTAAAATCCAACATTTCCTAAAACCCTTCAACTATACAGTCTTTTCTTCAAAAAACGAGTTGCGAAATTCGTCATTTATCCAGATTATATAGACTTATTGGTAGAAAACGCACTTCAGAAAGGCGATAAAGATGCAACTTCGTTCAAACATTATCTTTTTTAGCATCTAAAATATATTTTTATTAACACATAACAAATAAAAAATATGTAGCGGAAGTATCTTCATCCTAGCAAACATTGGTAATACAGCTATTAGTTTTATGAGAGGTAATATATTACCAAAATATTAACTATTATTATATTTCATTTTCAACGTTCAACAAGAAGGTCGTCAAGCACCGAAATAGGAAAATATTTTGTGCTACGAGCAGTAAGGGTTTCGATCAGTCCGATCCACTGCTGATGTCCTAACTACCATTACACATAGAATAAGTGAGGCCATTGACAACACACGCACCGCAATGACCATAGCATTAGATATCTCGAAGGCCTTCGACAAGGTGTGACACAAAGGTTTGCTGCACAACTCATTTCTAAAAGGAAGGTAGTTATTAAGGGCCAGTCCCCCGAGTCCCTGGTGGTCAACGCAGGCGTCCCCACGTGTACTTCTTGTACATAAATGATCGATCTAAGAATATACTCCGATCATTTGTAAATGTATATGCCGATGTTACGACGTTATACCTCTAAAACGATTGACCGCTCTTACACTATCATCTAAGTGGGGGGAAACTGGCTGATTATATTCAATGACTCTTAAACGAAATTGGTTATATTCCATCACCGCCAATCAGACCCCGAATTACAGCCAGTTACGATAAACGGATGTCCCTTCGAGGAGTCCCCTTGTCTTGAGAGGATATTGGGCCTCAAACTCACGCCCGACCTCAAGCGGAACTCCTATATACGATCCATCGCTGCAGATGTAGGCGAACAGATCGGCTCCCTGTACCTGACACCTCATCCTATCCTCTAAATGATTGTTTTTCTGCACGCTGAAATAATCACTTTTTCGCTCGGGTTCGTACAAAGCAAGGCCAGTTGTTATTTTCTCATAGCAAAACACTACTAATATTTATTATTATTACCTATATTTTCGTACTGTTTTATTTTTTCATTTTATATTTAGATAAAAATGATGGGTGGATTAACCAAATAATTCTGAATATTTCTATGTTTTTTAACTACATAACAAGATCTAAGTTACAGTTTCTATCAGTGACTCCAGTTTGGCTCTAATCCTCGTTCAACATGATTTATGATTTCGTGATAGCACAACTATCGACGACTTTCAAACAGTTTCGTCAACAAACGTTTCCTCAAAGGGCTTCTCTTAACCCTTGGTATCCTCTCCCCAACCGATATTATCAAGAACTTCTCCCTTAGTAAATGCATGATGAAATAAGAACCAAAGTGTCACATTCGGAAGGCTAACGCCCCCACAACTTGCAATACGAGTATATAAAGTACGAAAAATTTACATACAGCTACCTAATAAATTTTAGCTCCTTCTTTTGCCAGAATAAAGTTAGGTATGTGTTATGGGACCTTACCCATAATAACATAATGGACTATTCCAGACGTAATAAATATTGCGCCTCAAGAGGAAGCAGGGAGTTCAGTCCGAAGTCGGGCGACCGGCTGACCGGCTGACCGGCTGATCGGTTGAACTCTCTGCCTTCGGGCTGGAAGGAACCCGAACGAGTCTACGCCGAAGGGCGGAGTCTCTTCCGGGGAGGTAAACCGACCCTGAACCCGTTTATACGGGTTCAAAGGGCATATTTTTGGCCGAGCCCACGGGCTCGGAGATCCCACTGGTTCGGAGATCCCACGGGCTCGGAGATCCCACGTTAAACCGGCCTTGTGCCACATGATGCCCTCGTGGGGAGTGACTAGATATCGTTCAGTCTGAAGTCTGGAGTGAAGTCCGTCAGGAGTCTGTCAGTCAGTCAGAGCGAGCGAGTCAGAGGCAGACCGAAACAGAGTCGTGTTCAGACAATTACTACTAAGCCTGATTGTTCGTACTAACACTTTTCTACTTCTCTGTATATATTCCTGTTTGTAATATATCTGTGTTATTCCATATCCGTGTTCGAGTTCTTCTTTATTGGTTCTACCTTGGACTATCACCGTGGTACAAGGAACCGGACCATAACAGTATGTGACATAGAATAAATTGTAAGAGTTGGTAGCATATTTAATCAGGTATAATCTATCCAGCATCTGTCCATAACTGATTTGTGTTTACTGGATATAGATATAAAGAAATCAGTGAGATTTTCAACATATCATATACACGCTCAATGGGATGTCAATCTGGAGAGCCTTTCTGAAACAAATTTAGTAATACTTACGTACGAAAGGAATGGGTGATTTTACTGAAATAAACTCTTATTACTAGGAAATACAGTGATAAAAAGGAAAACAAATGATCTGCTGTGACAAAATATGTATATAACATCTGCAAGGTTTCGCAAGTCGTTCTTACGATCTCCAACGGAACAAACCCATCAACACTACAAATTCAATACCATCTTCAATAGCACCCTGATGACTCATCCAGTCTCTTCGAGTTGCGGGTTCGAAAAAAAGAGTTAACTCCTCTAACCAGTTGACATGACGCTATACTTCTACAATTCATTATTGATTTTCTTTGACCAAGCTCAGGTGTGGTCATTGAGGCTTCTGGTTCCTCGTCCTGGTCTATTACGAAACACCATGGGATGCAGTGTGCGTTGACTGTTTAGCGGCGCTAGATTTGATGTGACCTGATAAAATGTTCACCTATGTTGGGTGGTTTGTCATTTGACATAAGTCCTGTTCTTATATCACTTGTAAACGACCGCAGTTTTCACTGATGCTTGTCCGTAATTCACGTAATACTATTATTAGTCTTACTACACCAACTTTCAAAAACCAACAAACATTCTGCAGTGTTAAAGTCTACCCATGTCCCATAACTTCCACACAGCGCCTAAATTACATCTTAGGTCATACATACGTCATTTATACAAGTGAGGCATAGTGAAAAACCCGCTTTATATATATATATATATATATATATATATATATATATATATATATATATATATATATCAGTCAACATTTTGAAATTAAAAGTCAATAATTGTTAGGTTGTAAAAACTTTACTTGAATTAATATTTTAATTCTTTGTAAGAAAAGCATCTTCATAATTAACAAAATTCAATTTTGTTTTGTTTTTCTTACACCACCCATATGTATGTATCTATATATATACCGCTCCCATATATATATATATATATATATATATATATATGTATATATGTATATATGTATGTTGTCGCACGGCAAGAAAGGAGGGAATTTCAACGTTTTTATCCATACGAAATACGCCAGTAACTTGGATAACTCGATTCATCATTGAAGAGTAATGCTTAATAGCAGTAGGAGCCGCTCTTTTTAAAACCCCTTTTGCTAGAGAGCTCAACCGGATTTCCGGGAGCATACATCGTCATATATATATATATATATATATATATATATATATATATATATATATATATATATATATATATATATCCCCATTGTGTATCTTTGGATAAGATACTAATATATTTTAACAATATACGAATAAGTGGCTGTTTTCAACTTTGATTATAGCTAACTTCCTTATGAAAAGTCAGCTATCAAGAAAAATATTGTTTCAGAATAATGCTCAATTTTTGTTCTGTTATTATTATTATTATTATTATTATTATTATTATTATTATTATTATACGGTTACTGTCACTTTCAATTTGCTTAAGAAAACGAGAAATCCAATGACAAAGGTTAGAATGAAAAAGGTAGCAAGAAATGAAAGAACGGAAGAAAAGTATACCACTTCTGGGTCAAGAACATTTAGTAATCGTAATGCAACATAGAACTAAACTGTATTGCTTCTTCTTCTTCTTCTGCTACTATTCATCTTAAGATTACTAAAGCTTAGGAGCCAGCAGCCTGTCTCCACTATGTATACGAAGTGAACCTGACACCTAATCGCGCCAACGCGGTGACTGCAATTGGCACTATCAAAATTGTATTTTACTCCTCACTTTATTCTTGCCTTTCTGTTTCTATCTTTCCCGCTCACTTTATTGTTCGTTCCTCTTTTTAGCATTGGGTGTGTCAGGAATGTGAAAAACCTGCACAGTAGATCCTTCCTATGAACAAGTGCGTCAAAGATGAACATATCAAGTTTAGGCGTTGGGAATGAAATGCTTGAACCTTGCGAGGCCAACAAACAGACAGAGGCTGAGAGTTGAGATAAAGAAAGCTACCTAAAAACTGAAAATGGAAACGGAATACAATGAATATGGGAGAATCTATAGGGGTGCATGTTGATATTGGCGGTACTGTTGTTCTTCGCCAATGTGTCACTTTTTGCGCATAGACAGAGTGACAATCAATAATACAAGAGTAACACAACTAAACGTGAGAGCGTAAATGGAAATACTCATAAACTTAAATGCACACACGCACACACACACACACACACATATACACATATATATATATACTTGCATATGTATATATGTGCGCATGAGTGTGTGCGCGTGCATATATGCATATGCAAACACGAAGATGCGCACAAGTGAAAATAATAATAATAATAATAATAATAATAATAATAATAATAATATATGTATAAACATTTCAGAGCAAATAATTTAGTTTTCTACTTTTTAGAACGCTCGCGGCGAGAGAAAGATATCGAATCGATTACGCGCTTGTTGCAGAAAATCATCGTCCCTCAATTTTAATTTTCTGTCAAATTCAGAAATATTACCTGATAAATTTAGCTACACTCCTGCTAAAACTCAAACACACACACACGTCTATTTCTATAATTAAGTATACATAAGTTATCTTTATCTCTCTTGATATACACATGAATGAAGGGTTGAAGTGTCTATTATCAAATCTGTGCTAAACGAAGACATCAGGTACATGAAAAGGACAGTTCATGTTCACGAAGTACCGAGGGAAATTCGTGATCTGATCGAAGTTCTTGCATTATAAAGCATCCCGAAAAAAAAGAATTTAGATACCTGCAAAATATATATTTAATATCTTTTTGATGTTTTAAATTGAAATTCTACAAACTTTATATAAAATTAACAAATTCTACAAAATAATACTTGTTTTCAAAAATAAAATGCAGAATAAAATGGGAAGTAAAGTAAGAGTTAACAAATACTTTGGAAACGTTTACAAATTTTAATAAAAATATTATTTAAGTATGGATGCTGGTATCGATTGTTCCTGGACCTACATATAAACTTGATATTTATATAAGCTACCATCAGATTCGTCATTCATTACCTCAAATAATGCATCGTGGTTTGGGGATGCTTTTCTTTCAATGGTACAAGGAAACATCATGTGATTGAAGGAACCGTGAATGAAGCGCTATATTGGAATTTTGTGTAAGCACCTTTACTAACAAATTTGACGCTTGAAATGGGTTAGATCTTTTACTACGATAATAACCCGAAAAACACAGGACTAAAGAGAGGTAATCAATCTTTTGACTTAAATGCAATTGAAAATTCATGACGAAGCGTGAAAGCTCGAAGTTATATAATAGACCTCAGAAACATTAATGATTTGAAGGTCGTTTGCAATGAATAGTCTACAGAGACTTAAAAATAAATTCTGTATTCATTTCTTGTCATTTAGTGATAATTTTTTATAGTACTCCAATACTTTTTTCCTCAAAATGTGTTTATATTTTATTCTGTATTGTATATTTTAAAATATTCGCTTTTATTACTAGCGATTGTGAATTTCATATTAAAATACATCAGTTATATAATTTTAAAGTAAATATAAGATTCGGAAATATATTCAATAAATATTTTGCAAATGTCGAAATGTACCTTCCCTTCCTCCACTGCATACTTATGCAAACCCATGTGCCTAATTAAAACCTGATGGCATGGATTTATGAAAGTCGATAAAATTGTGAGAGATGTGGTCACTCTGTGAATTGGTTCGCGGAGATGAACTAAATAAATGGAAACAACTGTTACTTTTTCGTGTCTGAAAAGATGTTTCTCATTTTGTAGCGTCGAGCTATAGTTGTAGAGCTTGCAGCAAAATGCTGTTAGGCTGGAAAATAAGAATAACTTGGTTTATCTAGTTCAGATGTCACAACTTCTATATATGAAACTAATACGAGGTAAATACTACCTCAACCATGCATTTAAAAATTGTCAGTGAAGTTATTTAGAGTAGAAAAATGAAGAAATACGTTTCAGACTGAATGACAATCCATTAAGCAAATTCAGAAAAAAGAAACCTCAACACTTCAAATAAGAAATGACAGATTTTCGATGAGATGCCGAATCGGAAATTATCGAATCAATTGTCTTTGTTAGACTTACTTGAAAATTAAATTCGTACGAATGTACCCAATCAATGAGAAGACGTCACAGTTAAAATGATAAATATCAATCAAGAAACAGATTTATAAACAAAGATGAAAATTTGTGCAAATGAAATTATCGGATTAACGCTTCTTAGCTGTTCTTGATTTTCATTAGCTTTTACATTCGATTATTTTTGTGCAAAACTTTGTGCATCTATGTGTGATTATATACCTGTAATACACACATACCTATATTAAAAAAAAAAACAGACACACAAACATTAGTGATGGTAGCAACAGTAATAATATTTTTTTTAATTAATGAACAACTAATCTGATTAACAGGAGCATTATTAACAACAGTAAAAAACAATACAAAAATCATCACTTTTTCATAATTATAAATATATAATATGTTATTATAAATATATAATGTATTATATATAGAGGATTTGTTTTGGTTAATAGGAGTAGATATGTTCACCTATCGTCCGGCCCGAACTCCTTCCGTATCTATTGAACTGGAGTAGATGTTCATCACTTGTTTCCTCTTCATGATATGGTTTACCGCTTTCTCTTTCTTTCATTCTTTTACCATGGTCAGAGAGATTTAACTGTCCTAACTATTTGGTGATCGGACTAACTAGTGCCTCTTTGGTAAGCGCTTAGAGAAGCTGCTTTGATCGACAGTTGCATAATATTAGGGTATTTGTGGTGACATCTCGCACATGGGTAGGTGTCCCTGTATGTATTTTCGGCGAGCAACACTGAGACCACACTATGCTTTGTTCTCAGCCATGCTCTGGCTTGTTTATATTACCATTGTCGACAAATAGTGATAATTACAGTGTTTTTCTTTTCTCTCTACATAAAAACATTAAAAAAAATCCTTCTGTATTTGTATTGATCTTTCTAGTTTCGTTCTGGACATGAATATCGTATTCCATGTTCCAGTCTCTTTAACATTGTTCTTGTTCTATTTCTATTCTCCTTTTGGACGAATGGCCGGGTAACGTGGACGAAATTCAGTACAGGAAAGGACAGAGAAGTTTTCTTATATTGTTTTCTTATTTCATTTAATTTTTTATTCCTTATTTGATTTTGTTTATTTAAGTGCATTTATTTTTGAACGGGTAAATGTATATTTTGGTTTGTAATCATCTTTTGCTAGCTTAAAGAGTCCGAGAAAATTTCGAAACTTATTTGTACGTATATCTTGCCATAGTTCTTGTACATTATCTTTTTTACACACACAAAATGTTGAAATAATTTTAATTCCCTGCTCTATTTTATTTTGACAGAGGATATTTTAAATTATATTTATAATATCATACTGCCAGTTCCATAACTAACTCTATCTTAACATATATATTTGTAGCTAATCTCCATCATTTTATTTAATATTTATTTATGTTTTCCTCCTTGGGATTTGGTTACCAGCCCCTTCTAAAATCTACTCTATACTTCTAACGTCTCCACCTGAACTCTTATTTTTATTAACTATTTATTTATTCATTTTATTTTATTTTTCCATCCTTCTATCTCAACCGGAGTAGATAAGTTTGCCTATCGTCGGGTTCATACTCCTCTCCAGTCTTCTGAACAGGAGTACAGTTTTATTCCTTGTTTCCTGTTTAGGATTAGGTTTCCAGTTCCTTTTACTTCAACTCTATACTCTTACCATTTCCGCCTGAACTCTGAAATGTTATTCACTAATTAAATCTTGACCTCTTCAAGTATGCAGTTAGCCGTTATCTTTCCTGGATAATCCTATTAAATTCACTTTTTTTATCTTTCTCATACAGCACCACATAGTAACGCACTACCTTGATTAGCAAGAGTATTAGGAGCGCTATTGCATGAACATTAATAACAAAAATATTACTACCCATTCTGTTTAGCAGAATTCGTATGATAAACTTAGTTTTATTGTCCCTTAAGCCGATTGTCCGATAGTGCTCCCATTCATTTTCATCTAGCTTTTTAGGCAACGTGACGAAGATGGATCTACCAAAGTTGTGTTTCTCAACCTTTTTAAGCAACGGCACATCAATTCTTTTATGTATATCTGCCTTATCTATGATGCTCATTCTTTTCATTTCTGCACATTTTTCGTTGGGTCTTTTTTTCTTTTGCCTGTCTGCATTTGTTTCTAATTTCTGTGACTCTACCAAAGAAATGACCAATCTTCAGAATACTGATTTTGAAAATTGGATCAGCTTTTTCAGCACCTTTTTATAACATAAAAATATATAATAAACTGTCTTTATTTATTATTATATATATATATATATATATATATATATATATATATATATATATATATATATATATATATATATATGGACATGTAATGAGAAACATTACTTAACATACTTTGAAAATGTTTTTGACAGAAGAAGGATAGAAAATGAATTGATTAAAATTGGAAACTAAAATGTAAGATTCAAATGATGAAAGCAAGCGACCCTGCGAAAATAGACAACAACTGGCAAATATGCTGTTGACAGCTGTTAGAAAGTGTCAATCAATTTGAATTGACAGAAGCTTTATATTAATTGTCAGTACGAATAGTGCGACGGGAAGCAAATCTCTTTTCAGACAGCAAAGGCATATTTCAGTGACAACATTTTTATATCTATTAATGTTTGTCTCTCGTACTCTATGAATCTATGATAAAAGAACTAACCAATTATGTCGAAAGTTCATTCTTTGTTTCACATCAAGCTGCTTATTTATCTTTTGTAGAAGAAACTGAAAAATAATCAGAGATTTGTGATAAAATAATATACATACTATGAAGGAAAAACAAAACAAAAATTTCTTTTAAAGAAAATGCTTAATCTTATAAACTCCCTCGTCCCTAACAATATTTTCATTTCACAACGTTTTCAGCCCTCCTGTTCCCAGTAAAATGCGAAAACTGTCCTTGTGTAACGATTAGAAATCGAAACTTGCAGATCATTTACTACTTAATAGCACGTTCGATGCCCTTTGGTGATCCATACTTATGGGCTTCTACGAGAAATTAATAACGTTTAATAAGTAACTATATATATAGAAATATCCTCTAATTTTTTACGGTTGTAATTTTGAAATGAAAATATTCTTTTATTATTATTTTAGTTTACACAGCGAAACAATGTGAAACAAATGTGACCAGTCTCCATTTATCTATTTGAGATGCATGCGTGCACATCACACACACAAACAGACACACCTGGTGTATATATATATATATATATATATATATATATATATATATATATATATTTAGAATACATTAAACTCGTGCAGGATACACACACACACACACACACACACACACACACACACACACACACACACACACACACACACATATACACATATATATATATATATATATATATATATATATATATATATATATATATATCCTGCACAGGTTTAAAATGCCTTCATTCTAAATGTTCGATTTTCTCAAAATGTTCACATTCTTCATTTGATGCGTAATTGCTGTTATTTTATTTCGTTTCCATTTGACGATGAAATTCATGTTATGTGATTCTAATATAGATTTAAATTATTTTGCACGCGATAATTCTCGAAAGCTGCTAAAGAGATGATAGATACAAAATGTATATTCATATCTTGCACAATTTCGACATGTTCGTCTATTGGACTTAGTGTTGTTGAAATTTATATCATCATTAGTCATCTAAATCTCGTTCCTAACTTTAGTGCTTTACATTTAATTTTTAAGGTTTCATTTCTCCACTAGTCTATTGACTTCTTTTTCAGATGTGAAACTGATCCGAATAGATCCTAAACTCAGATATGCTCCTGCTTAACCAACGCCCATTTTTTAAAATTTTTTTATTTTGATGTGGACTATTTTCTCTTGTTTTTCTTTTTCATTCTTTCAGGTCAATTCACTTTAATTTTGAATAAAGAAGTAAGAACAAAATAACGATAACAGGAAGTTTAACCAGCAAAATATGTCGTCTGTGTGACTAAATTTTAGCTTTTTAACGATTTTACAGTTTATGAGGACTAATATCTATAAAGTTCCTTATCATCATCATCATCTCTTTCGTTTACATGATACATTTAATGTGTTGGGGACCAACATTCATCAAAGTAATCTGCAGCGAAACCAGCCGTGTGAAATGTTAAGGAGTCCGAAGCTAAAATTCATTCTTAACAGAGGAAAAATATGTAGAATTGTTGGCATCTTTCATTAT
Source organism: Acanthosepion pharaonis (assembly GCA_903632075.3). Lineage (NCBI taxonomy): Eukaryota > Metazoa > Mollusca > Cephalopoda > Sepiida > Sepiidae > Acanthosepion > Acanthosepion pharaonis. The sequence goes on from CAHIKZ030000324.1 coordinate 1,275,266, forward strand.
CTAATGAATTTACTGAAAACAGACCTACTACATAATAAAAGAAAATATTTGGTGTGGTTGATGAGCCTGTAAATTTTAGAATAAGATATTAAACAATCGAGTCAATATTGTGAATAAGCTGTACAAAATTCATTTAGACTCCAAAGATGATTTTTATGATCAGCTATCTAATAAGATACATACCGGTCTGAAAAAGGAACAATTGTTAATACTTGGCGACCTCAACATTAGAGTGGGTACTGATCACACCTAGCTGTTTGGGACGGCATGGAGTCGATAAATTGAATGACAACAACTGCTCAAGCACATTGTGATTCGCGGGCTATGTGTTACCATCACATACTTCCAAGCCAAAGTCCAGCACAAAGTCTCTTGGCAACATCCCCACTCTAGATTTGATCATCACGAGACGCAGATGCCTGAAAAAGTGCACATGACGCGGTCCTTTCAGAGCGTTGACAGTGACACGGATCTCTCCCTAGTTTTCTGCAAACTTAGACTCCAACCAAAGAGGATGCATTAAACATAGCCTACAGGCAAACAGGTATCAATGCCACTTCGATTCAGAACTCAAACCAAATCTGCAATATTTATCAAGGAGGGTGAAGGACACCCTTCTCGCAAACCCACCTAGATGAACTGTCCAGCAGAGACGGGATACTCTCATAGACACGACCACAACACTACGCTGAGTGTGAAGAGGAGTAAAACACTGGTTTGGTTCGACGCAAGTACGAATGAACTCATGAATGAACTTTGCAATATTGGAGCACAAACACCAACTTAATCAAGGACACAGACAAATATGTAGAGAGGTTGTTGGAGCACTACTAAGAACTGTACTCTAGAGCAAGCAGTATCTCGAACACCAGGACGGGATGTCATTCCACTAGAGACCATCAAGTGCGCCAAAGATGTTCTACTTGAGTAAATGGCGAGTTTAATTTGTCAATGCTGGGAGGAGAGAACGGTGCCACAGGATATGGGAGACGGCAACATAGTCACCCCCTCTATAAGAATATGGTGAAGCAATTGCAACAGTTCCAGGGGAAACTCTCTTCAGAACATAATCGGGATGGTCTTTGCCTATGTGACCCTCGGGGTATAACCGGAATCCCAAATGAGGCTTCTGGTCGGAGCGTTCCACGATTCTCCCTTCGACAACTACAGCCTTCATAGACCTCACAAAAGCATTTGATCTTCTGAACAGGGAGCACTTGTTCAAGATACTCGACTGATTGTCTATCAAGACTCTTCATGATTATCCAGTCGTATGCGGATATGAAGGGCATCGGACAATTTCAGAGGCTTTCAATATACGCATCGTTGTGAAGCAGAATTGTTTGCTTGCACCTACCTTATTCGGCATCATCTTCGCGGGCAACTGAAACTGATAGCGTCTATTGCCCCCAAAAAAAAAACAGACGGAAGGGTGTTCAGTTTATCTCGGCTGAGTGCAATGTCCGTGAAGTGCTCATTAGAGACATGTTGTCTGCAGATGATGCTGTGCTGGCAACACACTCTGAAGAGCAACTGCAGCGACTAATCGACAATATTTCAAAACTCGGCTTAGTTTTCAGGCTGACATTTTAAAAGACCAACGTGATAAGCCTAGGCATTGAGCAGCCTCTCCCGCTATCAAAATCAAGAACTACGACCTGAAGGTGGTTCATAGTCGTGTATGTATGTGTACACATGGTGAAAAAAATCACTAAATGAAAACAAAGAATGTTTTCATTATTAAATTAATTGAATCCTTTTTAGTTAATTTTTTTCGTCAATAGTTGAAGATAAATTGGTATAAGACATTTTAACGTCTTTTTGCAATGAAAAACATTGATTTGGAAATGCTTGAAAAATCAGATGTCGGGTTTTAATGAAATGTTCAGGACTTATTTGGAAAGTAATGAGAAATATTTCTTTTTTTTTTTAGAAAATCTTGGCAAATTTACAGTTTAAAAAAAAAGATTTATTCTTCACTAATTCAATTTTATGAAATTTCGAGAAATTTATGTTTGTATGGCTTAATATTTATATTAGTTATAAGCAAAAATACTTCAAGAATGTAAATCATCAATCTCTTTTTGTAAAACAATACCACCACTTACAGAAAATCTGCTTTGAATTGTAAAATAAAATGCAGTAAAACTAAGACATTATTTAATTAGAAAAGCTTTTAATTTTTGTGAATAAGATGTATCATGAACACTGTTGTCTTATTAAAACAAGTTTGAGGTATAATGAATTTTTATAAGAATTATTTTCATTTAAAAACATGTAATTAGAATAACTTATAAAATTTTAAATCTTTTAAAAATTCTGTATTAATCTGTAGTGGTTAGGTAATTCTTTTATTAATTAAACTATATTTACTGATCATAAATGGAAAAGATCCAGTATCGAATTTTTTGTGTGTGTATAAACGTACCAATATTTGTAAATACTTGACATTATCAGAAAATAAGATGAAAACTATAGTAAATTTAAATGCAAAGCACCTCAGATGCAATAAAAATTTAGATTACTTTAGAATTTTTAAGACTATTGGGTAGTTAAATAATGATATAAAAGATGCTCACGTTGTATTCGTCTATGAATTTTTACAGATATCACCCCGCAGAAAAGTTTTCCAAGTCTGTTTAAATAATTGTCAACATCTCATAAAAACAACCACTTCTTTGTTAAAAAATGCTTTAAGGTTAAATCATACATTTTTAGCTGAAAACAATTGCTTAATCAAATCAAATCACATTCGTTTTGAAATACAGAAAAGTATTTTTTATCTATCTATCTATCTATCTATCTATCTATCTATCTATCTATATATATATATATATATATATATATATATATATATGTATATGTAAAACTATCTTAAGCCTGCAAATATTTTCTAATTGCTTATGAAAGGTGTAAGTTCGTAAATTCTGACATTAGCCATATTGATGTGGAGTTGTAGTTTAATAATAAACACAAGCTTCTGTGAGTAGAATTTTATTCTTTTTCATGTAGTAAAATAGAATATATATATTAAAATATAGTTGCATGCATGCATATATAAATAAGAAATAAAATAAACATATGAAGATATAATGCATACGCATGTATGAAATATGTACAAATGCATAAAAAACGAAATGACCTGCACCGAGGTGGGAAGTTGCGATACGCAGAAGACATTGGAAAATTTATGTTCAAATTCTGCCTGGAAAGAGAATAATTGTAACCACCGTAGAGATAACGCTATATAAATTTTTATGTATCGAGAATAATATTGTGGGAAAAATATATAAAAATTATATACGAAAAAATCCTAGCATCCCTCGTTCGTGCGCATGAAACTTTTTTCCCATTTTCTCTTACATTTTACTTCAAGATCTGTAGAGAAATAAAATATAAAATTAATACCTTATCAACCAAATCTGCATGGAAGAACAAAATGCTAGAATAAACTCAATGTACACACACACACACACACACACACACACACACACACACACACACACACACACACATACATATATATATATATATATATATATATATATATATATATATATATATATATATGCCCTCAGAAAAATGGCGGAGTTATGCTTACTCATATATATTCCGGAAGTGATAGACAGACTAACATATACAATAGTGAGCGAAATACCCTCATATATATATATATATATATATATATATATATATATATATATATATATATATATATATATCGAGAAATATATAGATACAAGTGTGTGTGCGTGCATATGTTTTTGAAATAAATATTCCTTTGAACGTCTACAAATGAGGTCATGAGTTGAATTACATATTGAAACCAGATGTTATAGCAGTGACTGTTAGTTATATGCTAAATATGTCATTTTTAAGGAAGTTATGATGAATTATGTCTAAAGTAGTGAGTATTTGAGCGAACAGACCATTCGGTCCAAAAACCCAATCATTTGAATTAGAAAATATACATATGATAATTTTATTTAGATGCAGAAAAAAAAAGGTTTCATTTTATTAGCAATTTATAATTTTCTTTCACGATTTTGCAGTTTTTTGAATATTTGTCAATATATTCAGCCGTAAACTTTTAAATATAAAAATGTTAGAAAATATGTTATATGCTTTTTTACGAAAGTGTTTACTAAATACAATGTTCGAGAGCCACTTAATTTACATGCATACTGAATATGAATGAAAGAGAATGGTAGAAAGTAAATATTAGGAAGACAAGAATAACCCCTCTGTAAACTTCATTTATCACTCCAGTCCTTTAAAATGGTAAGCTTCCAAAAAGATATTTAAATTCAAATGACACTTCTGTGGGCTTTATGTTAAATCCTTTATGCATAAGGCAATATATATATATATATATATATATATATATATATATATATATATATATATATATATATATATATATATATATATATATATATATATATATAAAGGATTTAATATAAAAGCCCACAGAAGTGTCATCTTGAAATACTAGAGAGTAAATTTATTCAATATAATCGCCAATCTACTACATCTCATCTGGACGTTCTCTTTGATTAATTTGGTGAATGCTGCCATAATCCTTGCCTTCAGTTCATCTTTGTTTTCAGAAAGAGTTTTATTGGTTTCTTGCTCAGCCGCGCCCCACACGTAATAAATAATCAAGGTTGGGGCGCAGTCTGGGCAGTTAGGCGGCCAGATGTAAGGGGTGATGTGGTCGCAGAAATTATCCGACATTCATGACCGGGTTCTCCTGTTTTGTGACATTGTTTAGAGTCCTGTTTCCAGACGTAAGGTTTTCCATCAGCCACCCACTTTAGCCAGGGCAGCACTAACTCCTCAAGTCACTCGATATAAGCCTTGTGGGAAGATGAATGGAGGCATAACGTAGTCATCATTAGTGATCCCTCTAAACACCTTGGTAATCAACATTAAACTCATCTAACTCACTGTCCTCTGATTTACTCCCAAACACTCTGAAATATTCCTATTGGAGCTTCCGGCGCGAATGCCAAGCAGTACAGCATGCTGTTTCCAAATTTCTGATGGAGTAAATTTCCTCATAGGGCTATTTTTCTCACAGACGGTGCCCAACTAACTATATACAGTCGGCAAAATCAAAAACATTTATCGCGCATGCGCGAAATAAAATATGACAGCAATTTACCCATCGCACTAAATATTATATATATATATATATATATACTCGACTCTCCCGTCGAATTTGACGTATGAGGGTCAAGCAGACCAGTTCCCAGGAAACCGACAGCCCGACAACAGCACATGAGAATTGATTATAGTGGTGAAGGTTTCGTGCAGGACCATCCACACTTTTTCAATGGCCGAATACAGAGACCTGATGCACTATGTGCCACAAGGTCCTCAAACGACCCTCCACAGGTTTTGAATTCGGAGTTGTCCTTCTCCTAGACTAGTTGCCATCCAAGGCTATAGAACCTAGTCTGTCTTGCTATTTACCGATAGCTGGAGGGAGAATAAGAGGATTCACACCTTTCCACGGGTATTAGGACGTAAGTGAATGTAATGGATTCGACTGGAATTCGAACTCGACTCTCCGATTCCTCAATTCAAGCCGCTATCCATTACTCTACAGTGTCTCTACTTCCTCCAATCTGATTAAAATGAAACAAAGTTGAAAGAGCTTCTTTGTTGAGCCGAAGCGAATGGAACATTTTCGACTGAAGATCCTGATAGAAGTGGCGATAATTCTTATAGACATGATAAAAGTCTAAGTTGATAATGTTTATGTCATAAATTTGGAGACTTTTTTTCTATTTTAAACTGATGCATCTGCGATGCGTCGGTAATTCTTTCATGCTCTTGTCAGAAAATCATTAATTTATTGGAATAAAAATGAAAAGCCCTCGGGTTCACTATACTCATGGTGAATGCATTGATTTCTTCCTTATTCCGATTGCTTTCTCTACACCACCAACGCTTTTTTTTCTCCAATAAACCTTTTAGTGTATGTATCTCGCAGATCTTGATTTATTTCGCTTCAGAACTTGTTAAAACCGAAGATCTTTGTACACTGGACCATTCAAATGGACCGGAGGGTATTAAGATTTGAATAGCTTCAAGCGAAATGTAATTGTTCGACTATTGGGGTCAACACTACTTTAGTGAATAGACTGAAACTTCATTATGATACGGACGATATTACGCTGATGGTAAGTGTCCTGTCGATGACGGCGAACGTATTATATGTTGGTATATAAAATTCATCTCGACAAGTAAATAATGCCGGCGGCCGTGAAAATACCATCATTTAAACCTTTTCATCTTGCCTGCAGTTTACGGAATTCGTAAGACTTTGAGAAATTTATCTTGTCTCATTTTCAAGCTGGGAGTCCAGTGTTGCAAAATTCGCGATGTTAAACATAAGAAATTAATTTTCAATAAAACACCGCAAGTATCGAGGAATCGAATTTTATTTTACCTTCGCATAAGAGCCAGGAAGACATCGAATTTTTGGGTTCAATTACTTATATTCTATAATAGATGTGTAATTTTTCTTTTCTTGTAAATAATATATTAGAAAATCTTCGTTTTAAAGCAAAGCAAAAGGAAACTTAAACGTTTTTTAATTATAAATTGACTATAAATACTTAGTATCTATCTAATTAGTCAAGATATAAAATAATTGCTATAATTGTTATCATCGCTTGGTGTCTTGGTTTCTGTGAAACCGGTTGGAAACGAAAATTTCGTTTACATTAGTGATATAAAAGATTAAAAGAATCAGAATTTTCCAAAGCTTAACATTTTCTTTAAAGAAACTTAACTGTTCTCATTGTTATTACAAATATTCATCCTAATGATGAGGAGATGCACCCCCAAAAATCTTAATGTCCGAAAATAACGATGTAAAAATCAACATTTCTGATGGTTACAGGGTGGCATTAGTACATTTATTACATTAAAATATTAATAATATGTAAACTCATATCTTATAAACAAAAGATCTATGATAAAGTTGAAAAAAATTGTGATTTTTCCCTATTGTCAGATATTTCTATGAATTTTTCGTGATATATAAAAATATATATATAGTTTTCTCATGAACACAAGACAAACGAATCAGTAAAATACGTTTTGCTCTTACCTGAAATCAGTTTCTCCCTTATGCTGCAAAGAATTATACATAATTTAGTTCATTGGTACGATAAAGACCATTAACTTTATTACTCATGTACGGCAATGTATCATAGATGTTTATAGAACGTACAACAAATATTAAGGTATGTCATTATATGGTGCGTTTGTTTAGTAATCTCATTCCTTGCGACACTGGAAAATTAAACAATCATTTCATTAGTTCCACTGTTTTGAAATAACATAAAATTAGAAATCCCGACGCAGGTTATACTGCGAACTTGTGTTTGATAATATCTGAAAATAACAGCTGGACTACGTGTATTTGGTGTAGACAACCGGATATACACACAACCTAATTACAAAAATCTCTCACTATTTACACAACAGAAGCACAAAATGAAAATATAGCTTAAGTTAAACTTACAAAAGCTATGAGAATCGCGAGGTAAATCGAAGGGGTAATACTTCAAAAAAAAATTTCATTCTTCGCATCATTATCCGGTGAGGTTTGTATTGTGCATAGGCGTATGAAGTTACATCAAGTCTCAAATACACAGACACTCTGACTGCTATATAGAAGAGTACGAATAATTCTATGTAGATCAATCTAACTAAACGAGAATTTGACTGAGGCAAATTTTATCAGTAAAGACTTTCAGTATTCACTATCTGCGAATGGAATCAAACTGGAATAAGGTATTTTTTAGATCAGTGTGACTGCGACTCTGTGTGTGTGTGTGTGTGTGTGTGTGTGTTTGTGTGAGTGTGATGATATTTATGTGAGATAATTATAAATAATTAAATGCATAGGATATAAATGTGTAATTGGATGAGTAACAATTACATCCATGTTAGATCTGAATATATATTATTATTGCGTGCAAAATATTCGTGCATGAATTATGCAGGCATGTATGGAAGTGTGACCAAGGGTGTATGCATTTGCTTAGCGAGTTAGGCATTATCCCCTTAGACGATGACGCTATGTACATCTCTAGTCGTGAGCTGGTTGCGAAGAATCATGATTGGGTGTCCAGACGATTAGTTTTATAAAAATTTGAAGCATGAGGCATCAAGCTTTACTTGGGAATCACATTCCGAGATTTGGAATACTCTGAAAAAGAGAGCGTCTGCGCGGAATAATAATGCTGACATTTTTTATTCGGCAGGATATCTGCTGATGTAGTTTAGAATGCAGGTGAAAGATATAACATATTTTAATAAAATCACTCATGAGTGCGTTAATCGGACATTATTATTGATTTAGATGTTTTCAATTTGGGTATTTTTTGATGTCAATGAACCTGTCAATTATTGACTCATATAAGGAAAACAATTTAGAGATTATCAAGTGCATTTAGCTCATGTTATTTTTTAAATCTATTTTTTTAATAATTTTTAAAGTATTTATTTGGGAAGTTCAGGATAAACGTAATATATATGCAAAATACATATTAGCATATTGTTTTGGATTCAAAACGACATGACATGAAAGTAAATCATTTCCCTATTATTTCACCATCTCTCTCTCTCTCTCTCTCTCTCTCTATATATATATATATATATATATATATATATATATATATATATATATATATGCAGTATATACTCGCTTATCATGCGACTTTTGAACATCTACTTTTGGAGCTAATTTTAAGGCGGTCGAATCATACACGAGATACAATATTAGCGTATATACTGCCGGTCCTGGCTTCGCCGTTGACCAAACTTTTTTTCAATTTACTTTAGTCAAATTAACTTCAATATTAGGTCTGCAATAGTCGCATGATAGGCGAATATATATATATATATATATATATATATATATATATATATATATATATATATATATATATATGATGGACTCTCCCGTCGGTTTCGACAACTTTGTTTATTTAACCTTGCGTGTGAGTCGCAAGTGACACTTCAGTCCCGCTAATGATTTGCAAAGAAGTCCACAGATTCTGCAAGAGGGTGGATTCTTAGAGTATATGGCTGGAACAGCAGCAGATATTTTATTCCTTTCCCTAGTTTGACGAAGCTTGACAATGTTTGATGCTGCCTTGTTCTTAATGCCATTGTAGCATGTAATCTTCCATTCATTACGATCAAATACGATGTTCTCAAAGGTAGTGTGATTTATATTCGCAGCTAAGAGGTTACTCTTCAGTTTGTCCCTGTACCTAAGCAATGGCCGACCCACGTTTCGATGACCATTGTCAAGTTGACCATACATGAGCATTTTGGAATTCTGTTGGAATATATATATATATATATATATATATATATATATATATATATATATATATATATGTGTGTGTGTGTGTGTAGAAATTTTTGAATTAATTTATTTTTTATTACTATAAACATTATTTTATTACGTACACGTGTGTATTTTGCTACACCATTTTTTTTTATTTTCTTAAACAGAGAATTTAATAACAAAAGGAGTAAATTGAGAAGTTCGACTAAAAAAAATGTACCTCCGACAGGAATGGAACATGTAATTCATCACCAGGGAAATTGTCTTTTATTCAAAGCGTGCCGTTATCAGTTTCGCTACGGAGACCAACGCGTCATGTCTGCATTACCTATTTACAGAAATCACATTTCTCG